>JAPEBW010000141.1:0-81565 GCA_027405785.1 Ophiocordyceps robertsii
AAGGAATGAGACCAAGTGGCCGTCTGTGGAAGGATTCTTGAAAGGAAAGAGAATGGGCGAGACGACATCGCGAGCGCGAGAGACGTCGATGCCGAAACCTCCCATGGCCATGCTCACGACTCCTGTTGCTCTCACCAACCCGCCATAGAAGACAGAGACGACCCGCTCCTCTTTCCTCCTCTGCTCTCCCATCATCTCCCCACCGCCGCTCTCCAGGAGGCGCTGTCTTCCTTCACCACCCCCCCCCCCCTCCTCCCTCTTCGCCCCGTCCTCCCTGTCAGGACGGGGGAGCGTCGAGTCCACCATGCCCTCGGGGCACGACGGCGACGTCCTAGGCCTGTCCTCGTCGTCGTCTGCGTTTGCCGCGCTATGGCTCCAGGCCAGGGCCCCGACGGCGGACCAAGACGTCTGGATGGTCGACGACGAGCACGGCCTGACCAGCAACCAGCTGCTGGCGCTGAGGCTGACGTCCCTCATCATGGGCTCCATCAGCCTCGTGTCGTCCCTGTTTGCCACCTTTTGGTTTGTCCGCATGAGCAGAAGCTTCCGTCACGAGCAAGTTCGGCCTCGTCCCCCCTCCTTGTCCAGTCCGGCCGTACTGACCTCGACAGCCTCATCATCCTCCTCATCCACGGCGACACGCTCAAGTCCATCGTCTTCATCATCCTGCCGGCCATCGAGCTGACGCGCGGCTCCGTCGCCTCCCACAGCGCCACGTGCCAGGCCACCGGCTTCTTCCTCATGCTGGGCTTCGAAGCCTGCGACATGGCCGTCCTCCTCGTCGCCCTGCACACGGCCCTGTACATCTTCCGCGGCCGCGGCGGCCTCTACCCCTGGCGTCGCCTGGCCTATGCCATCTTCCTCCTCGTGCCGCTGCTGCTCGGGTCGCTCGCCTTCCTCAACGAGCCCGCCTTTACAAACTCGGGCCGCTACTGTCACCTGCCGTCGAGGCCGAAATGGGCCAGCCTCGCCCTCAACTGGGTCCCGCGATACTTTATCCTCATCACCGTGTGCGTCACCTACGTCTTCACCTATGTCTATGTCCAGATCCTCATCAAACGCTTCGGCGCCGAATGCCAGGGGGACAGACTGCCGAGCCCGCAGCCGGAGCCGTCCCACGGCGGCGGCGTCGTCTCGCCTCCGCCCACGCCGACAATCACCCATGACGGCCGCTCGCCCACGTTGCCGCAGCCGTGCGAGAGTTCCGATCCGCCGCCCGAGGGGGGCCGCGCATTCCCCGCCGCGTCCATGGCGGCCGACGGACACGCCATGGCCCACCGGCGGCGCTCCAGCGACCAGGAGGACCGGAGAGCGCTGGTCTCGGGCGCGCTCGACAAGGCCGTGCGGCCCGCGGCCGACTCTGTTTTCCATCTCTACCGGCAGAACCGATGCGCTCTGTCCAACCTCGAGCTCGCAACCCCGGCGCGGTGCCCGACCGAGTCGGAGCCGGCGTCGCCCGACGGCCAGTCCACGCCGTTCGACGCCTTGAACAGGTTGACGCCGTGTAAGCCGGCCTGGCTCTGGACGCACCCGGCGACGAGGCCGCGCAACTCGTGGAGCCGCCCCTTGCTGGCGACGGCGCCGGCCAGGATGACGAGCCCGCCGCCGGCAGCGCCCCCGCCCACGCCGCCGTCCCGCCTCCACACCATGCTGCGCCGCGGCCCCCAGGGTCCGGACCCGTCGACAAGGAGCCCGCGCCAGCCGTCCATGACGCTCGGCACGCCCCCCAGCATGAGCAAGATGCGCGACAAGATCCGCCGCCAGCTGCGCCAGCTCTTCATCTACCCGACCGTCTACATCTTCGTGTGGCTGATTCCCTTCGTCTCCCACATCACCGGCGGCGCCTCGTGGAACCGGCCGTCGTTCATCCTCGCCCTGGCCAGTCTCGCCAGCCTGTGCGCCCAGGGCATCGCCGACGCCGTCGTCTTCTCCATCCTCGAGAAGCCCTGGCGTCATCCGCGCCACGTCGCCAGCGGCAGCGGCCCCCTCTCGTGGTGCTGGGGCGCAGGCGACGCCGGACGGGGACGGGCCCGGGGCGGCGGCCGCGCCGGGAGCAGCAGCTTCATACCCTGCTGGCCCGTCCTCTCCACCGTCGACGCCCACCTGTCGGGCGGCGCGGGGCGCACCAGGGACGAGATGCTCGTCGACAGCCGCGCCGCCAGGTTCCGCCGCGACGAGGAGCTCGCCGAGCGTCGGATGCTGCGCCGAGCCGAGCGGGGCGCGGCCGGGGGGTCGCGTGACTGGTGGGATGTGCGCCTCGGACGCCTCGATGAGTGGCAAGACGACGACTACGACCAAGACGACGTTGGGGGTGACGCAAAGGGGGCGCGGGCCGCCGTGGCCGCTAATCGAAGGGGGGGCCAGCCGATATTCTCTCTAGCGCCAGCGTTGGAGAGAGAAGCACGAGGGCCGTCGACGTGGTAATTTAATGCCCGGGGGGCTAAGCAGCATCATTTTGCCATTTTTTGCACATAAGGAGTCTACCTACGTCTATATACCATGTATGTAATCCGTCATCGAATCCCCAGCCAAAAGACTGGGTGGCCGAGACACACGAGCCAAAAGTAACAGGGGGAATGGGGTCGAAGAGAAGAGCAGATATCCAAAAGGCAAATCCAAGAGAAAATAAAGACAAGTGGGTGAGCGCAGCATCTAAAGTTCCAAGCCTGGTGGAGGCGCCTTTCTACTCCGACTCCGGGTTCGCCAGACCCTGGCCGTCGGCTGGTGCGGCCGAGCCAGCTCGCCGCCGTCTATCCGTCGCCGAGAGTCAAGGCTCGCGCTCGACTCTCGTCCTATCGCTTCCTCGCCCGAGAAGGCGCATGCGTGTCTCGTCGTGCTTCAAAGGTGATATCATCCTTGTCTCATGAAATTCAAAAACGCCTTGCCAATGGCAACGCCGTCGTGGGGAGCGGGGGCCCGCTTGGTGCCGTCCATGTAGACGTCGTCGGTGAAGATGCCGACGGTGTGGCGGTTGAAGAGGATCTCGGAGATGATTTCGTTTGTAAACTCGGGGTGGCCCTGGACGGTGAGGTACCTGCCGGGTGAGTACATGCCCTGGATGGAGCAAAACGAGTTGGAGCCGATGGGGATGGCGTCGGCGGGGAGCTTGACGACGATGTCACGGTGCATCTGGTGGATGCGCTGCTCAGGTCAGCAATTGAGCATCAGACGGCATGGGCAAAGAGACTGGCTCACCATCCTGTCGAGTTGGAAAATCTCCTTGCCCTTGTCCGTTAGTTCCACGTCGGTCACGGCCACCTCCCAGCCATTGGAGCTCTGCTCGACCGGGGCGCCGAGGGCGCGGCCGACAATTTGGTGGCCGAAGCAGATGCCGACGACGCGGACGCGGCCGTTGTTGAGGGCCTTTTTCGTGAACTCGACGAGGTTCTTGATCCAGGGGTCGTCGTCAAAGGCGGTATGGCGCGAGCCGGTGATGAGGACGGCGTCAATGTCGTCGAGGTTCGGGTACGTGTGCAGTTCGTTGACCACGTCGTAGCCGTTGATGGAGACGAGGGAGTCGAGATCCTGGGGCGGGACGAGCTGCTGGCCGGCGGCGGCGAGGAGGGCCGAGAAGACGCCCGTGTAGCTGTTGTAGATGGCGCGCGTCTGGGGCTGGGGGGTGTCGCACTCGAGGACGGCGAGGCGGAGGGGCGGGTGCGCGGGGGAGCCCATTTCGACGGTGCTGCTGGGTCGTGTCGTGCGTCGGGCTCGCGGGACGGAAGCGGCGGGACCGAGTCGGGTGGACGCGTGAGACGAGCTTGCGATGGCGATTAGGGGGCGGGCTCGGGCGGCGCGATCGAGGAGGCAGGCTGGGGGGAGAGGCGAGACAGGGCGAGGACGGCCGAGGCAGTGGGGGGAAGAGTGAGCGAGATGCGGCGCGAGGATGGAGGAAGAACAAGACGGTGGTGGGGGGTAGAAATGAAGGGTCGCAGCAGCAGCAGCAGCAGCAAGGAAGAAAGGAGAGTAGAGTTTAGAAGCCCAAGCTCTGTTTCTGGTTCTGTTGGTTGGTTGAGATTGAGAGGGAGGAGGAGGGGATAAAGAGGAGGGGGGGGAGAAGGTTGATCAAGAGCAGCCCGAGGTGGAGGAGCAAGAGGTGGAGAGAGGTTCGAAATGTGTCGAGAACAGAGCAAGAGGGCAGGGAGGGGCAATGACCGGCCGACAGGTGGCTTGCCTGTCAAATCGATGCGGCTCCTCCGTCTTCAGATGCCCAGGGGTGGGGTGGAATCTTCCATGTGGCTTCCCCCCGGCCACTCGCGCTTCGCTTTGGGCTGGATGAGTCGAGAGACGAGAGAAGTGGCGCATGCAACTTTTCGACGACAAGGTTCAAGGCTCGGTAGCCAGTCAAGAGCAGCAGGAAGAGGCCACTCCATGATCCATCATGCAAGGTACCAGGTACGAGGCTGCGGGCACAGTATGTACAGCATAAGAGAGGTACCTTGCGGTTCAGGCACGGTCACGGTGTCCAGGCACGCTTCAGGCACGGTCCAGCTACGGCCGAAGTCGAGCTACCTACAGGCTATTTGTACGGTGCAGAACTTTCTCTACGCTCGGCAAGCATCGACGCATCACGTGTGTCCGCGCTTAACAGACGGCTGTACCTGGGGCGGCCTGCATTGCGCCGCAGGGGTCCAGCAGCACCGGTGGGCGAGGCAGTGCCCGGCTGTGGGACCGAGCAGTGGAGGGACCTAGACGGCGATAGTGTTTGATGCAGGGGGACCTTGAAGTGGCGGGGCCCGATGCCCGGTATTGCAGCCGTTTCCGTACCTGTTACCTGGCAAGCATCATGCAGCGTCTATAGTGACCACCTAGCAATTGCCCACAGCAGCCAAAACAAGCATGTCTCGACAAGCAAAACGAGGCTACGAATATAGACGCGCACTTCATGCTCTTGTCCCGGTACAATCATCAAGGTTTGCAGAGGGAGGGGGCCTTGGCTCTGTTTCCATTTTGCTATTCGTACATTCGCCATCGTCACTGCCCTCAGCTGTACACACATATACCCGGCTCCCCCTTTTGAGCCGGATGGGTGGAATACCACGGTATACCACTGCCGCATATCGATATTACCACCGATATCAAGACTCGGCCCACGCTAGGCTCAAACCGACTGCATCCTAGGTGTATGTACTGCGCCAAATCGCATTTCGCAAAACAGAACAGGCGCTATAATTCACCTCACCTGCCATAAAACATAAGCCGAGTAGCCCTATCGGATACGTCCTCGTACAACCGTTTCAAAAGTGCCTAGGACGGAACGCTCCCAATCAAGAATAGGCCCAACGCGGCTGCGAAGCATGTACATATACAGAGTATATAGACCGAGTCGCAAATTGGTTTCGGATAGCTGAGAGGTACATCTCGACAATGTCGGCGGCTTCGACCCATACATACTGTACATAGATCCATTAGCCGGTTTTCTGGGATCCAACACCCGGATCTCGCTGAGCAATGATGCCACGCGCAAATCCTTGCATGCACTCACTCGCCCGCCTTAAGCAAATAGCCGCCCGTAGCGCGAGCCCTGAACAAACCCGGTGGAGACCGATATTGAAGCCGCGTAACCTCGCCTCAGGCCCCATCAGGGACGCCGAGATAAATCCCGCGTCTTCTCAGCCGTGCATCTGGGCTCCCAACTCAAACAAGATGAGCTTGCTGCCTTGGTCAGGAATGCCCGCGCCATGGCTGTGTCACCCGGTGCGGCATATTCTCCCTGCAGCAACAGGCCTTTACACCTGTCGTCATGTCGCCAGGGCCAAGGCCGTGGGCCGTTGAGCAAAGAATTAACGACGACGGTCAAACTGCTATTAATAGCGTCAATAACGCCAAGCGACGTCCGCATTTCATCCCTGTGGCCTAAACACGGCACTATAGCAGCGGGAATTATTGTGTAGCGGCCTAAATCGGGTCAAGGCCGAGATCCTGGGTGCATCCGAGGGTGAGGCAGACTCGTTGGCATTCCTGCAGTAGTTTTTCCATCCTAGGCAGACAGAATGGTGGTCAAGCCTTTGCGCGCTTTCGGTAGGGTTTGCCATGGAGGCCTACAAGCCTGACAACAGGGGGGCAGGCTGATGGAACTCGAGGGCAGCGGTTGGTGCAAGACCTCGGTCCGCCATGGCGAAGCCGCAGAATGGCTCTGGACGTTGGATTTTATCCGACCTCCCGTCACAGATGGCAGGATTAAAGGTTGTCGTGACTACCGACCTAGACAGGCTCAGACGCGTCAAACCTCGGCACCGCAGTCGCAATAGTCACCTACTCTGCTGGGACGTGCGGAGACGTGAGAGTGGTTGTGCATCTCGTTGTCGGACTCACTTTATGGGTGGCTGAAGGGCGGCAAGTCGAGGCGCAGCGGGCCAAGAACTTGTGGCTGGTGAGCCACGCTGGGGTCGCGCCATTAACCCGCATCTCCAGACCTCACAACTACCTAATCTGGCAAGTCCTTCTGCTTCTCCGTACCGGTTCAGGCATCAACCATGTCCCCCCCTCGCCGAGCCTCGCTCCAGAGCTTCCTCGCTAGGGCCAGATCCGCACTGCGTGCCCCCGCGAGTCAGCGGCCCTCGCCCTTGACCTTTGTCGTCGGCAACGAGTCCGCCGGTGAGCACACGCCGTCTTCCCCCTTATTCACGCTTCACGCCAGCAAACGAGAAAAGGCGGCGACGAGGCTTCAGGGGAGATGAGCTGGGCTGATGCGCGCCTCCAATCGCCCGCGATCCGTCTTCTCCCCCCGACCAGACCTTGACTCCCTCTGCTGCGCCATTGTCTACGCCTACCTCCGCTCTCACTCCGCTCCCGCCTCTTCCCTGTCCCCCGGCAGCAGCAACCTTCATGTGCCCCTGGCAAACCTGCCTCGGGCTGACCTCGGCCTTCGTCCCGAGGTGACAGCCGCCCTCGCCCACGCCGGCCTGCGCCCCGCCGACCTCATCACCCTCTCCGACCTGCCCTGGGCCGACGACCAGCGGCCCCAAGACGGCCAGCAAAGCACGCTGCAGCCCGCCGACACGCGCTGGGTCCTCGTCGACCACAACGCTCTGACAGGCCCCCTCGCCCGCTTCGCCCCGCACGTGGTGGGCTGTGTCGACCACCACGTCGACGAGGGCGGCGTGCCTCGGGATGCAGTCCCGAGGCTCATCGAGCCGTGCGGGAGCTGCATGAGCCTCGTCGTCGACGAGACCCGCCACGCTTGGGACGCCCTAGCCGCCCAAGACGATGCTGCTGCTGCTGCAGGGGAGGACGATGATGCCCTGGCCAAGCTCGGCCTCGCGCCCATCCTCATCGACACCGTCAACCTCGGCGCCGCCGACAAGGTCAAGCACAAGGACACGCGTGCCGTCGGCTACCTCGAGGACAAGCTACTGCCCCGGTCGGCCCAGCCATACTCGCGCCAAGCCTTCTTCGACGAGCTGTCGGCCGTCAAGGAAGACATTTCCGACCTCTCCTTCCGCGACATCCTGCGCAAGGACTACAAGCAGTGGCACCAGTCGGGCCTCATGCTCGGCATCAGCTCCGTCATCCAGGGCCTCGCCTACCTCGTCGACGACAAGGCCGCCGGCGAAGCCCAGGTCCTGCTCGACAGCCTCGACGCCTGGGCCCACGAGCGCCGCCTCGACGTCGCCGCCGTCATGACAACCTCGCACCACGACGGCCCGAACCCGGACGGCGGCTTCCAGCGCCACCTGCTCGTCTGGGGCCGCTCCCCGTGCGGCAGGGCAGCTGTCACCCGCTTCGCCGACGCGCAGGCCCGCCCCTTGCGCCTGCACACGTGGCGCGACGGCCTGCTCGACTGCCGCACAGGCGAGATGCTGAGGCTTGCCTGGCGTCAGGACGAGCTGACCGCCAGTCGCAAGCGGGTCGCGCCGCTACTCCGCGAGGCATTGGGGCCGGCCTGACTTGTCTGGCTCGTCCGAAACCCCCCCATCTCTCCCTCATCCACCCTTCACTCACTCAGCTCTCTTATCCTCGGTGGATATAAAAAGAAAAAAAGCTGGAGACCTTGGCTGCGAGACCCGGCCGGAGCAAAGGGCGCGGGAGCCGACGGGAAACTGCGCCGGCTGTGATTGGCAAGCTAAAAAAAAACATCTAATCTTGGGTTCTTCACTCGGCAGTTTCCGTGTTGGGCATCATAAATGGACGCATATACAGTACCTACATACATACGTGCCTTGAACACATGCTTCCAGCTTCTTACGGCCGCGTGCTCCAACGAACGCTCCGACGCGAGCTGGCTCCGGCTCCGGCTCAACCGCCGCGCCGCCTGCCGACAAGGCCGAGTGTACGCTGGCGGCGGCGTCCGTGTCCAGCGACTACTCTCGCGGCTGCTCCCGCGGCCGTGCCTTTGCCCAGGCCTGACTCCTCTCGGCCAGGTCCAGGGCCTCGCGCTGGTATTGGGCGTCCTTGAGCACGCGCACAAACTCGTTGCGCTGAATCTTCCGCATCTCCATCACCGACGTGCTGTCCTGGAACGGCGGGTTGTAAATCACCTCCTCGGCACTCGGGTCCGCGACCAGGACGCACGCCCTGAGCGACTTGAAGAGGTCTCCGGCAGCCAGCACAGGCGGCTCCTCGCGCTGCATGTCCATGTACATCCAGCTCACGGCCTCTCTGCACATCTTGGCGTCTCGCGACTCGGCCAGCAGGCGAAAGGCGAGCCCGTAGACGGCGGCTGATCGGGGCGCCAGGAACCGGGCCGGCGAGCGAAACGTGTCCCAGAACCGGTCCCAGTTGCCGCGCCGTGCGTAGGCGCTCATGAGCCGCAGCACCTGGCTCTCCTGCATGGCACACCGCTTCTCCGCGAAAAGCAGCTCAAGGTTCCCCTGCGCCCGCGCCATGTCCGCATCGTAGGCTGGCGAGCTCACTGCCGACTCAATCATGTCGATGAGCAAGTCCCCGCTCTCAATCATCAGCCCCCGCTCTTGCCCGGTCAGGAGCAGCTCATCCACGAAGGCCAGGCGCTCTGAGGCAGGTGCTGGAGATTCGATCCGTAATGCAGAGGTAACGAGGCCCTCGAACCTTTCCTGGCTCAACGGCGATGCTCTCGCGTGGAGGGCATCAACCTCTCGGCGGAGCTCGACGAAACCATCCTTGGCAGCCCCCGTTCCCGTAGTCGCTGCTTCCATCCCTGCTTGCGTTTCGCCCGCGTGGTCCGTGTGAGCCTCTGCCTGTGCTTGGAGACGGCGTGACAGAGTGGAAAAGTATCGTTGCTGCTGCGAGGCTTGCCGCAGTGCTTGCCATTGGGAGGCCGGCGAACCGGGAGCCAGCTGGATTTTGGATGACACGAGCGCCTCGAGCTCTTCCTTGTCATTTGTCGCCTCGCCCTTGACTTTTTTGCTTCGCTCGAGGCCCCGTTTCAGGACGCCTCGCCACAGCGTCTCCAGGTCGAGTTCGGCTCGCCTGGATTCTGTCATGCACTGGACCACAACTGTCGTGCCGGTCTGTGCCGCACCAAAGCCAGAGTATCTCCCGCCGGCATCAAAACTGGCCGTCTCGCCAAGTTCGCCCTCGCCCGTCGAGAAATTGACGCAGACCCAGCCTGTCGAGAGGCCATTGTCGCCCCCCGGGACAATCATGGTGTTGGTGCCCATGAGCTTGGCGCGTTTTCGCAGGCGGCGTAGCTTGGTCTTGAGCTCGCCAGGCCCAATCAGCCCGTCTGCTTTGGCGTTGACTCGGTAGTTGCGCCGTAGCCATCGCACAAACCGGCCAGACGATATGTGCAAGTGGCGTTCGCTCCGGGCCGTTGCAAACAGCATGATGAGGTTCAGCCCAAGGGCTGCCGGCGGATCGAGGTCGCGCAGATCCAAGAGCGCGAGGTCGTCAAGCCCCATGTCTTCATAGACATATTTGATCATGGGCTCGAGCAATGAAGGCGCATCGCTGGGGACAGTGGGGAGAGCTGGGACATGCGGGCTCGGTGGGTGGCGAGGAGGCTCTACCTCGAGGAACCAGTGCTTCTCGGCTCCATGGTCGTCTTGCCTCCCGCCCTCCTCTTGAAGAGCTGTAGTGGGAGACACGTCGTCGGCGCTCCTTGGACTGGAGTCGAGTCGTCGTTGCGATATTGAAAAGCTCCGAGTCGGGCCTGTGAGGTGCTGCGGGCGTTGAACGCCCAAGGCTCGGACGCCTGTCGATGTCGAGCCGAGCACGGCTCTCAAGACGACGCTGCGGCAGCCGCAGCATGCCAGAGCCGCGACGGCGGGGCGCAAAGACATGGTGCTGCTGGCGTTGGGGCGCAGTCTGCCGTGTATGTGAAGCCGAGACTGCAATGGTTGATGGACGTGAAGGGTCTTTGATACTTTTGCGATGTACAAAGTATACAGGCCTTACGCCTTAAAGCAGACGACGGGATGGAAAAGGCCAAAGTGGGTCCAAACTACATTGTATATGTATACCTGGGTACGTCTGACGCAGGGTCCACGTGACAGCCATGCCCAATCCAGGAGAACGCGAGAGAGCTGTCTGAAGAAAAAAATTCGGTGCTGAGCTTGGACCCGTCCTCTGGTATCGCCTCTTCCCAGGCGTAACCGTCGCCGCCAACACTTGCGATCCTCCTTTACTTTCTGACCGACAGCGTTCCTATTTCAGCTCCATTCTTGCGTCCTGACGCTTAGCTTGTTCAATCATCAGAATCAACCCCTAATGCATTGATCCTATCCCTGTGAAGGCCTCATCAGCGCTTCGTCTCGTCCACTCGTTCCAGGCGCACCTCGGACTGTGCCCTACGATGCTCTCCCGCCACACACGCAGCGGCCTTCTTGCGCATCGGGTGGCTGCCACGCGGTCCAACGGGGCCTCCTCGAGACATGCAACGCTCTTCTCCCCAGTCCCCTCATGCACGCGGCGCCACGCCGTGACGGGCCCGCCTCAACCCTGGCGGCGTCATGGACCCGAGCCTGGTCATGGCCGCTTGCCACAAGAGCGAAACCTGGCGACGGCCGTCGATGACTTCAAGTTCGAGGCCCTGCCATACAATAACCTGGTCAGCTCATCACTACCGCCGTTCCAACCCCCGAAGCCCTACGATCTAAGAGCCTTCGACCCGTCCGCGCCATTGACCATCCCCGAGCCCGCCCCCCCCGGACCCCCGACCAAGACAAATGTATTCGGCGTCCCGGGAGACACCGAAGATATGCTTCCCGTGTTTGAGGCGTGCCTGCGCGTGGGGAAGCTGGACCGCGCCGCTCTTGTGCTCAAGCGCCTCAACGCTGCCGGGACCTTGTCGATTGAGGAGCAGACCCTGCTCAACAACAAGTACCTGCGAGCCTCGTTGCAGCAGTTGTGCTCAAGCCCCGACCGCCAACGGGCCGAAGAGCTTCATCAGTGGTACGAGCTCCAGATACGGAGCAAAGGACTGCCCCATACCGCCGAGACCATAGCCTGCATGCTCAAGGCCTCCCTGCTCTCTGAACGAGGCCCGAGGCTTCATCGTTTGGTCATGCGCTACATGAACTTGGCCCCTGATGAGGCTGGTCTACTGGTGCTCAACATGGCCGACATCCTCAGCGACCGGGACCTCGCCGTCATCACCGACATATGCCCCACGTACAACTTTTCCCAGGCGCCAGCGCTCGAGACGCCAAAGGAGCCCGAAGCCGAGGGGCGCAATTCAGCGAGCGAACAAGCAAACATGCCGCAAACCGATCCTGCTTCGGAACTGCTGCCGACGCCACAAAAGGGTCTTAGCCTTGACACTCTCAAGAATAACCTCAAAATCCTCGCGTCCCTGCAGGACTCGGACATTTCCGAGCTCCCCGAGGCTGAGCGCCGCAAAATTCAGCTGTCGCTGGAGCGCGACTCCATCACCGCGGCCATTTCGAAATGGCGCAAGCAGGCAGACGCCCTAAATCGCAAGGGCATCCCCACGGCGTCGGGATGTCGTGGAGAGGACTCATTGTCCGAGTACATGGCATCTTGGCTGACTGCCATGGAGTCCCGTCTGCAACACGAGCGGTCCCTGATTGAGATATCAGAGAACAAGGCAAGCAAGACGGAGGAGGACCTGGAACGCTGTCTCTACGGACCCTTGCTCCGACAGGCCGATCCAGCGCGGCTGGCTGCAGTGACGATTCTGACCACGGTCAATCTCAGCGCCGTGCTCGGCATCGAAAAGGGCGTCCCCGTAAGCAGGCTCATTGCTCAGATTGCCAAGGCCGTGCAAGAGGACACGGAGCTTCAGCAGAAACAAGAAACCAAGAGTGCCCGGCGGACGCGCAAGGTCGAATTCACGGGCCAAGCGACAGGGCCCGGAAACAACGAGGCCGCTTCTAGCTCTGGAGAGAGCCCCGCCACAAGCGAAAGCACCGTCTTGATTGCCGAGCCCACTCGCGCGGAGCACACCCTGCAGGAGTCAGCCCACAAGCCTTGGTCGGTCCAGATCAGAGCCCACGTTGGTGCGATTCTCCTGAAAATGCTCATCGAGACGGCCAAGATCAAGGTCACGATCGAAGTCGAGACAAACCGCGAGGACAGCGAGGAAGCGAACGGCCTCGAAAGAGTTATCAGCGAAAGGGTGTCCCAAAACCAGCCAGCCTTCACGCACCTGCAGCAGCCCCGTAAGGGGAAACGGGTCGGCCTCGTCTTTCTCAACCCCCAGTTGTCCAGAAAGCTCTTGCGGGAGCCTGTCGGTGACTTCCTCGCAAAGCATCTGCCCATGATCGTGGAGCCCAAGCCCTGGCAAAACTTCAACGAGGGCGGCTTCTTGGACAGCAAGACGAGCCTCGTCAGAGTGAAGCCTGGCAATTCGGAGCAGATCTTGTACAACAAGGCAGCCGTTGACTGTGGCGACATGGACCAGGTTCTGAAGGGGCTGGACGTGCTCGGAAAGACGGCGTGGCAAGTCAACAATGACGTGTTGGGCGTCATGATGGAGGCTTGGAACACGGGCGAGGAGATTGCCAACTTCCCCCCGCTGAACCCCGAGCTCGAGGTGCCCGCCGAGCCGGAGTCGTCGACGGATCCGCTTGCCCGTAACAACTGGATTCGCGCCGTCAAGGCCGTGGAGAACAAGAGAGGCGCCTTGCATTCTCAACGGTGCTTCATGAACCTGCAGCTCGAGGTTGCACGGGCCTTCAGGAACCATACGATTTACTTTCCGCACAACGTCGACTATCGAGGCCGCGCGTACCCTATGCCCACCTACCTGAACCACATGGGCGCCGACCACGCTCGTGCCATTCTCAAGTTCGACAAGGGCAAGAAGCTAGGCGCCCCGGGCTTAAGGTGGCTTAAGATTCATCTGGCCAACGTCTATGGCCTCGACAAGTCGAGCTTTGATGAGCGAGAGGCGTTTGCCAACCAAAACAAAGACAACATTGTTGAGTCGGCAACCGATCCGCTCAAGGGCAGCCGTTGGTGGCTGCAGGCCGAGGAACCCTGGCAATGCCTCGCTGCCTGCTTCGAACTGAAGGCGGCTCTCGAACTCGCGGACCCAACAAAACACCTCTCCCAGCTTCCCGTTCACCAAGACGGCACATGCAACGGTCTCCAACACTACGCGGCTCTGGGCGGCGACACTTGGGGGGCCAAGCAAGTCAACCTGGAGCCTGGAGACCGACCGGCCGATGTGTACTCGGCTGTGGCTGATCTCGTCGAGCAGGCCATTTGCAAGGACGCCGCGGTGGATATTTCGCTCGGCAAGATCCTTCAGGGCAAGATTACGCGAAAAGTCGTCAAGCAAACCGTCATGACCAACGTTTACGGAGTCACCTTTGCCGGTGCCAAGCTGCAGGTCTGCAAGCAGCTCGACGCCCTGTATCCCAACCTGGGCAAGCAAAACGGCCTCTATAACAACGTGGGACTGGCAATTTACGTTGCAAAGCACATATTCTACGCCCTCGCCTCCATGTTCCGAGGCGCCCACGACATCCAGTATTGGCTGGGCTCGGTCGGTGGCCGGGTGTGCAGGGCACTGACACCTCTTCAGCTGGAGCAAATTGCCGAGGATCACGAGGCCTTGCTTAGGGCGGAGGCCAAGGGAGCCCCAGAGGCCAAGGAGACGGCGGCCAAGAAGACGGCGGCCAAGAAGACGGCGGCCAAGAAGGACCCGACGAAGAAAGACCCGACGAAGAAGAGGCTCACAAAGAAGACGACCCCTTCACGAAAAGCTTACATGGCCATGGCGCCACAGTTCCGATCAACGCTCGTGTGGACCACGCCGCTGCGAATGCCCGTGGTCCAGCCATACCGGAGAAGCAATGCCAAGGAGGTCAGGACCTGCCTTCAGGCCGTCGTGTACTCGATGGAAGATCAGACGGACCCAGTCAACAGCAGGAAGCAGCTGCAAGCCTTTCCCCCAAACTTCATCCACTCCCTAGACGCCACCCACATGATGCTATCGGCCCTGCGCTGCCACGATCGCGACCTTGATTTTGCCGCAGTGCACGACTCGTTTTGGACACACGCTGCCGATGTCGACAGCATGAACAAGGTTTTGCGCGAGGCCTTCATTCAGATCCACGAGGAGGACGTCATTGGCCGCTTGGCCACCGAGTTCAAGGCGCGTCACCAGGGGTCCGTCTATCTCGCACACATTGATCCGGACAGCCGGGTAGCGAGGAAGATCATTGACATGCGAAAGGCCAAGGTCTCCGCGCACACGCCGGTGGAGGAGCTGCTCATGGAGCACAAGCGGCAGTCGCTTATCATGTCGGGCAACTTGGAAGAGGCCAAAAAGATTGTGACGCCGGCGTCGGTGTACGAGGACATGGCTGCTTGCGAAGTTGACCTTGCCATTGAGGAGGACACCAAGGCCATGGGCATCGGTGAAATCCACGAGGACGAGGCCGACGCGTCGGTCCGTCAAGTGTCGGAGGACCTGGCTGACGAGGATGACGAGGCGACCCTTGGGGCGCAGCCATCCTCGTCTTCGGAACCGGCCGAGACGGTGCAGCGGCTCCTGGACGAGATGAAAATGAATGGGAGCCATTTTGAGAAGTCCCTGCTGGATACGAACAAGGCCACCCAAGTCAAGGCCAGGAAGGAGCCATTGGCTGTCTGGCTACCGCTGACCATTCCCGACATTCCAAAAAAAGTGAGTTGTCAAGCTGAGCGTGCCCTCGCTCGCTTGCCCCCATCATGTGCGAGATTGCTGACGCAGGGGCTTGCAGGGCGACTTTGACGTGAAACGACTGCTGGATAGCAAGTACTTTTTCTCGTGACGGAACACAGCGGTAGAGCAAGGTACACAAAAGGAGGGAAGCATTCTGTACAACAACGGGAGGGGAACGGCACGGGGACGGAGCAGCGAGGCTTGCACGGCGCTTGTTCACGGAGACGGCGGTACGGCGAGGGGGGCGCATCTTTCTTTCCCATTACATGGCAAGGCGTTTATCTTGGGCGTGCTTGGCAGCGGCGCATGGAAGAGCATGAGGGGGCCTGTTTGAGGTGGCGCTTGAATCTACGGCGGGATGAATGCGTACGGAGTCGCGTGTGGGGGGATGCGAGACTTGTAACTTGTTGTATATTAGACGACATGGGATGCCGAGAAGGGCATGCACTGCACCGCGCGGTCCTTTGCCGGAGCAGGTTCCTGTCGCAACTAAACTGAACAATGACGCCTGCGTGCGCTTGGGTATGCACGCACATGCAGTCCGGAGTGTACCATGAACCGGCTACCTCACGGTGGCGCCCTTGAGCGACTGGACGGTGCAGACGCCCCCGGAGGCGGTGACGAGCTTGCCCAGGCCCGTCGTGGCGAGCTGCTCGACGGCGGCGGCGTCAAAGGCGACCTCGAGGGCGTCGGTGGTGGTGAAGCCGGGCTGGAAGGTCTCCCAGATCTTCTTCTTGGGGTTGAGCTGGCCCTCGGGCTCGCCCTGCCAGCCCTGGAAGAAGACGCGCTCGCCGGCGCGGGCACCGGGGGGCGGGGCGACGAGCTCGACGGGGCCCTTGTGGTCGTCGGCCTGGCCCTCGACGAGGCGCGGCGAGGCGGCGAGGACCATGGCCGACGACTTGATGCCGCGCATCTTGACGGGCTTGAGGTTGCACACCACCACCACCTTGCGGCCCTGCATCTCGGCGAGGGGCACGATGCCGTTGAGCCCGGAGCAGACGGTGCGGCACACCTGGCCCTCGTACTCGGTGGTGTCGTCACCGGACTGGTCGCCCACGGCAATGGTGGAGACGAAGAGCGAGTCGGCGTCTGGGTGGTTGATGGCCTTGAGGATGTGGCCGACGCGGAGGTCGATGAGGGCCGGCGACAGGGGCGCGGCGGCGGGGGGTGCCTTTTGCGGCTTGGGCGCCTTTTCCTTCTTTTCCTTCTTGGTCTTCTCGGCCCCGGTGGCGGCAGCGGCGGCGCCCTTGACCTCGGCAGCCTTGTCCTTGATCTTTTCCTTTGTGCGGTCGACGAGGGAGGCTTCCGTGGCGCCGCCAGGCGCCGCCGAGGCAGCAGCCGCAGCCGCTGCCTTTTCCTTCTTCAAGCGCTCTTTTTCCGCCTTGGCATCAACGGGCGGCTTGACGTAGCGCACGTCGTCGTGGTCAATGCCGACCCTCTGCTCCGGGGCCAGACCGAGGCCGAACAGGGGCGAGCTCTGGACAAAGTCGAGGTGGCGGACGATGTGCGGGTGGCCCGTCTCGCCGGAGCGCTCATCGGGGGACCACTTGGAAACGGCGGGCGCGAGCGCCTGGTAGACGGCCACGTCGGCCCTGCTGGGCTTGGAGCCGAGCAGCGTGGTGCGCGAGGCAAGGTGGGCGTTGAGGGTGTCGAGGATGGCGCGGCTGGCGGCGGCGTCGCCGGCCCCGAGGCGCTCCGCGGCGGTGAGCCACTGCTGCATCTCGGCCTCTTCGGCGGGCGAGTACGTCTGCGAGCCGAGGGCAGCCATCCTGAGCAGCGGGCGCAGTGGCGGCGGGGAAACGAGGCTGCGGACGAGGGGACGCGGGGACACGACGCTGCGGACGAGGGGGCGCAGGGCTCCGAGGGGGAACAGCTTGGCGAGTGGGGAGGCCCGGAGCTAGAGAGGCCCAGAGCTGGAGATGGCGACTCTGGCGTTGGCCGTGCTTGAGGCTATCGACAGGTGAGGCGGTTTGGTGGTGACTCGATTTGCGGTGGGAACATCGTGGTGTTTCTTTTCGTCATCTGCTTACTAAGGATAAAGGGTCTTGCCCCTCCATCGACGAGGGTGGAGGGGCAAGTGCGAGGCAGCATACATCACATGACCTGGGCATCCTCTCGATTACACAGAGATTGTTTCATCTTGACATGCATTGGCTTCCAAGCGGTCCTGTCTAGACCATGGTCATCCATTCTCGCGGCCACCCTTGTATACCTGATTGAAGATTGATACATCCTTCGTTTGCAAACGCCGGGCGGAGAGAACGACTTCGACTTGGGTGGATAGCGCAAGCATCAACAGCTCAGCTGTCCAAACATGGAATACTCTCCAATGGCTTCACTCGAGTCCATGACTCCAGGCCCTGCCACTAAAGACATGGCCCGCTTCGCCGCTCTAGTCCCTAACAGCCAACAGCAGGTGCGCCAATGACTCGTCGACTTCAGCTCATCAGGCCTTGCACGCGTGCAGGGTTTCGATTTTCTAGGCACTTGATCGGATCAAAGAGTTCCGCCGTGTGCCCTTTGAACCCGGCTGGCTCCCTCCGCCGTCGAGCCCTCCGAGATCAGGCCATGATCGAGAAGCATGTCCTCACTGGACCGTTTCTGTGGACACCCAAGCGCGAGTTGATGCATGAGTCGACATTACGCCAAGCGGGGGAGTTTTGGTTGCCATCAAGTGCCTAACTCTGGTTCCAATGTTTCAACTCTGCACCCGGCACTCTGCACCTGGCCCCAAGTCGTCCGGTCTTCGAAAAGTGGGACGGGATTGGTGCATGAAAACATTCCACGCCCGAGGTTCGAGGAGGGCGCGCATTGCCTCCGGCGTTCGGATCCAAAGATGCTTCGACTCGTCGACCCCCCCCCCCCTAAACTACATTCAACCTACACTCGTCCGAACTCGCAGTGCCCTTGATCGCAAGTGCATATGGATTGCGGATTATCCAGTTCGAGCTCGCCCATTGTTGCTGAATATGGAACCGCTGCGTGTGCTGCGTGTGGCCATGTTCTCCGAGACTCCGCGTTGATCTCGCCGTACATATCTTGTCGGCCCGGTCTTCAGGGGTGCTCAAGCCTATTTTGCGGTCCTCGTCACGCATAGGCTGTGAGCATTACGCAATTGTTGCATGAGTAAAGCCAGGGGGGACTGTCGTACATCCGCGACCCAGTCTCGGTCAGCTTTCCTTTTTGGAGCTGCCTGGCCGGTGTCGTTGCAGCGAGAAATGGACATTGACAGATAGGGGCATGGTGAAAAAGCGTAGAAGCACGCATGGCGCTCCCGTCTGGCTCCTCCAACATCGCTTGTATAAAGGCTGTCGCATCCTAGGCCGTTGGTGTCGGTATCAAGCCGGGACCGTTGGCGCACACGCAGATCCTCCGCTTGCCTCACAGAGCCCTTCAGAATGCTCGTCAAGGGCGTCGTCGCCGCCCTTATCGGCGTTTCGCTTCGCCTCGCGCGCGCAGTGCCTGCTCCGGCCGACAATGCGACCCAGGCTGACCCTACGCTACGCCTTATCAAGACGTCCGAGAGCGACCCCGGACAATGGATTGCAAAGGACCAATTGTTCCAACTCTTCACCTCGAAGCACATTGGGTTCATGGATGTGACCAATCATGATCAAGTAGGTTCCATCTCCCGCAAGCAGGATGGCGTTGCCGTCTCGTCGCTCGCCTTTGCGCTTGACTTACCCTGCTCAACAGGACGAGGACAAGAACTCGACTCTCGTTGCCCGCCAGGGCGTGTCGTATCCCGACAGGATCCTGCACGAGGAGGAGGCAAACACTTTCTTCCGCCGGCTGATGGAAAATAGGCAGCCGCATAAGTGGCTGCGGACGCTGACAAAGTAAGCCTTGAACGGATCGCGGGCCAACGGAAGACTCAAAGAGTTGCTGATGGCAAACGCCCGTAGCTTCCACACACGCCACTATGAGTCGCGGTCCGGCAGAGAGGCCGCCGACTGGCTTTTTGACGAGGCCCGTTTCGTTGCCTCGGCCGACCCCGACATCACGGTGAACCGGTTCGAGCACGAATGGAACCAGCCGTCGATTATTGTGCAGATTCCTGGCAAACGCCGGAATCTGGGTGAGTCTCGCCATCCCTTTAGAGGAAGCGGGTCGACTGACCTGGCATCTAGTCATTCTTGGTGCGCACTTTGACTCTACCGCCGGCGGCCCCGACATACGAAGCCCTGGGGCCGACGACAACGGCTCCGGGACCGTTGTCCTTCTCGAGACGCTTCGCGTACTGACCGAGACGGGCTTCAGACCCGAGAACACGGTAGAGCTTCACTTTTACGCCGCCGAAGAACAAGGTTTGCGAGGCTCCATGGATATCTTCAAATATTACGCTAGCGAAGGGAAGCGCGTCATGGCCATGCTGAACCAGGACATGGCGGGACGCTCGCCCAGTGTGCGGGCCTCGGTCGTCAGCGACTCTGTTTTCCAACCGCTGGCCGAATACATGGTGGTTCTGGCGAGCCACTACCTGGGCAGGCCTCCGACGCGCACACAGTGTGGCTACGCGTGCTCCGACCACGTCAGTGCTTTTCGGTACTTATTTCGTATGACGTGTCCCGAGCGTTGGAGCAACCGTGGGCGAGGCTGACCATGTCGCTAGCTGCTGCCTTGGTCATCGAGGACAGGATTGAGATGGCCTCTAGAGAGCGAGATACCTCGGATGATGTGAGTCGCCGCCGTATCGAGGTGATGGGAATGACGAAGCTGAGACGCGCTGCCAGACATACGACAAGGTTGACTGGGGGACGATATACCGCCACACCAAGCTGTCGATTGGCTTCCTTGTTGAGGCATCTCACGTTGTCGACTAACGAGGAACCGCGAATACGGTCGAGGGCGATGGTGATGCTGTTGTTGGGGCTGGGAGCGTTGGGGTTAGGGTTGGACGGGCATCACGTGAGGGGATGATTCCGATTCTGGTTAGCAGCCTGTACATATGTATGTACACACAAAGTAGAGCCTGTGCCACAGTGATTGAGCACTGAGGCTGAACCACTTAGGCCTTAGGTAATTAACGCGTGATCGCGCGCTGACATTTCGCGTTGCGGGTGGCGTCATAGATTGGCGATTCGGGCCAAGCGCGTCGCCTCGCGCAACGACCTTTTTTTTCTTTTGCCTCTTGATTGCCCGCCAGCATCTGCTCCAGTTGCCCAATTGCACTCGCTTCGCATCTTTACATCTTCAATCCGCAGCCCAAAGACCACTTGCCCAATCCCGTCGCCTTGCTGCCTTCCTTTAGACTCAAACCTTGACTGCCTCCCTTTCTTGCTCGTCGTTTTGCATCAAAGCGTCATCCCCCCGACTCTGCCCCGACCAACGCCACCCGCCAACGCCTGTCCCTTCACACTGCCAGCTGCAAGGCCGTTGGCAGCCCGAGCGTTCGGCGCACCTGTCAGACTTATCCTACTGAACACTTCGCTTTTGCCACAACTTTCCCCTCGCGGACTGCGCACCTCAACCACCCCAGCTCGATTGCTTCCAGGTCTGCGCAACACCGCCTGCCGCCTCACCATGGCGGCATCGTCGTCTTCTGACGTTGAGTCAATCATGTCTGATACACATGAGATAACTAGCCCTCCGAGCTCGCCGCCGCCCGACGAATCGCCGAGTGCAGAAGAGGTCGAGTTTGTCGACGATGCCTTGGCCAGAGAGGAGGACCAGGCCCGCCAACAAAACATCAAGGCCGAGGAGCAGCGCCGCAGGGCCCTGGCGCAGAAGCGCAAGAAGAAGAAAAGGGCAGAGACGAAGGCCGAGAGAGAAGCCAAGGCGCGCGAGCTGGACGAGCTGCTCATGAAGAGCGCGGCGTTTAGCGACATACTAACAAAGAAAACCCAAGTCCTAGGCCGCGTCGGGTCCAGTCTTGATGGCAAGAATTTGGGCGAGCACGGTCTCCAAATGGCTAGCCAGCCAAAGTGTCTGGTCGGCGGCACCATGCGAGACTACCAGCTCGAGGGCCTCACGTGGATGTATGAAATTTGTGCCCAGGGCATGAGCGGCATCTTGGCAGACGAGATGGGCCTCGGTAAGCACGCTCCTACCCTTTCATCCAAAGCCCCATGGCTGACGTTCACAGGCAAAACCGTCCAGACAATCTCGCTCATTGCTCTTCTGCGAGAGCAAGAGAATTATCTTGGGCCCCATCTTATCGTCGCCCCGCTGAGCACACTTAGCAACTGGATGGACGAGTTTCACAAGTGGACGCCCTCGATACCCGTCATCATGTACCACGGCAATCAGCGCGATCGTGAGTCCATCTTCAAGACGAAACTGATGGGCAATCTGAAGCAGGGAAGGCCCAATACCAAGTTCCCTGTCGTTTGTACCTCCTACGAGATGGTCCTGAGAGACCAACACAACCTGTCCAAGATCAATTGGGAGTTCATCATCATCGTGAGTCGTGCCCCGGTCACGCAGATATGCCTCGACCATTCGCTGACCAAACCCTACAGGACGAAGGACACCGCATGAAGAATGCCGAGTCCAAGCTATTCCAGCAACTCCGCCAGTTTTCCTCCGCGACACGACTTCTCATCACGGGAACTCCTTTGCAAAACAACCTCAAAGAGCTCTGGTCACTGCTGCATTTTCTCCTCCCAAATATCTTTACAGACTGGGAAGCTTTTGAGTCGTGGTTTGACTTTTCCGATCTCGAGAACGAAGAGTCGACAGAGACGTTTATTGGTGACCGCAAGAACCAAGACCTCGTCAAGAAGATTCACCTCATACTCCAGCCACTGTTGCTTCGCCGCATCAAGCAAGATGTTGCTGCGTATCTCCCAAAGAAACGCGAGTATGTCCTTTTTGCCCCCATGACCAAGGAGCAAACGGATCTTTACAACACCTTCACCGATGGTCACACCGACACACGGGCGTACCTCGAGCAGATAGCCGTCGAGAAGATGAAGAGCTACCATGCCCCGCCGCCCAGACCCTCCGCCGCGGCCAAGACAGACCTGGCTCTTCCTCTCCGTCAAAGCCCCTTGAGCAAGAAGACTGCCGATCGCCCCGCACCCTCCGGCTCCAACGCGTTTACCATGATGATGGGCAAGCGTGCACTGGGACGCCCTACTCCGAAGACGGCGACCGCCGAGCCGCCCGCGCCCGCCAACAGCAAGCCTTCGAAACGCAAGGCTGCCCCAACCGACTCCGTCTCGGACCCGAAGAGTGCCAAGTCGAGTAGAGCGTCGACGCCGGCCAGCTCTCGGGGCCGAGGCCGCAAGTCGACATCGTACAAGGACGCGAACACGGACGAAGAGGACGCTTTGTCTGACGAGGCGTTTGAAGCAAGGCTTGCTGATGAGCTGACCACGGAAGAGGCGAAGAACAAGATGCCACAGGACGCCAAGTCGCCTGAGGAAATGAAGCTTGCGCAGAGCCTCGACCTTGCGAGTGAGTACCCCTGGTCAAACCCCCTCCGGCACAAGACGAGACTGACTGTGCCCGTAGGAAAGCAAGTTTCCCAGAAGAAGCTAGGCAACCCGCTCGCCCAGCTCCGACTTGTGTGCAACTCGCCGCACAACTTCTACAACCCCTGGGCCGCCAACCCAGACATCCCCGTCGACGAGTCCATCGTGACGGCATCCGGCAAGATGCTGCTGCTCGACCGCCTGCTGCCCAGGCTGTTCGACGAGGGCCACAAGGTGCTCATCTTCTCGCAGTTCACGACGCAGCTGGACATTCTCGAAGACTACAGCCGCGAGCTGCGCGGGTGGAAGATCTGCCGCATCGACGGCTCGGTGCAGCAAGACAGTCGCCGCCAGCAGATTCATGACTTTAACACGGACCCCGAGTACAAGCTGTTTTTGCTGTCGACGCGCGCGGGCGGACAGGGCATCAACCTCGCATCTGCCGACACCGTCGTCTTGTTCGACAGCGACTTCAACCCGCAGCAGGACCTCCAGGCGCAAGACCGGTGCCACCGCATCGGCCAGACGCGCCCCGTCCTCGTCTACCGCCTCGCCACGCGCGCCACCGTCGAGGAGTCGCTGCTCATGTCCGCCGACGCCAAGCGGCGCCTCGAGAAGCTCGTCATCCGCAAGGGCGGCTTCAGGTCGATGCACCAGAAGATGCACACGTCGGCCGCCGACGCCGCCGACGCCGGCCACGACCTAGACCCGGACACGCTCCGTCGCCTCCTCCTCAGGGACGGCCTCGTCTACCGCTCCTCGGCCGGCGACGGCGTCCTCGCCGACGCCGACCTGCGGGCCCTCTGCGACCGCTCCGACGACGCCTTTGACCGCGCCGCCAGCGGCCTCGGCGACGCCGACCGCTACCGCGTCGTCGAGACGGGCGCAGACGCTATCCGCCTGGCGCGCAAGGACTAGCGGCCGCCGGCGCGGCGTCGGGCGCAGAGGGGCGCTCTTGGCTTCTGATGCTTCATCTTTTGATCTTAGCTACCACGTAGATCTAGCCGCACTGCTGCTGGCGCGCCCACGCTTGGCATGACAGCCATCTAGGCGCATCGTCTGAATAGACAGAGAACCACTTGCTCGCGCGTACCCAGCCTGTCCTCTCCTGTCCACGCCTCACGCAAGGGGGGCAGTGTGGTGCGCACGCTTCTGCAGAGCATCTCTCTTGTCCGCGACTCTTCAACCCCAGCTGCCCCCGTAAAAGAGAGAGCTGCCTGGGTGATTCGCGTCCCACGCTCTATTCACCTCTGCTTTTGGTTCCCACCGCGCTTCCAGCACCCTTTCCGAGGAGCCAAGTGGCGCAATTCCATAAGCCATGCGCCGTCCTACCCCTGAGCGCCAATCAGAGCCCCGAGCCGGTCACCCAGCCCTCGCCGACCGCGTATCCAGGAACAAGGCAGCAAACAGCCTCCCAGCAACGCCTCGACCCGAGTGTCAGCCTCCTTCTCCTCGTTGTGTCTCCAAACGGCAAATCTAGGGCGGGACAGCCGCTCAGTTGAGCTCCGTCACGTAGCCAATCTGCCTCCGCGCGTTCCCCAGCGCCGCCCCGCCCGGCTGCCCGTCGGCCAGCCGCTTGGCCAGCTTCTCCTGGCTCTCGACGAGCTTGCGCTGCGCCTCGAGGCGGTTCTTGATGCGCGACTCGGCCCCCTGCTCCACCCTCTCCAGCTCCTGCCGCTCGCTGATGCGGATCGAGCTCAGGGCGCGGGCGTTATCTGTGCGCTCCGTGTTGAGCTTCGTCTCCCACTCGAGCGCCTTACGCTGGCGCGACTCTGCCGCCTCGAGCTCCGTCGCCGCCAGCGCACGCGACCGGCTGATGGACGCGTCGGCAATGGCGTGTTGCTCTACCAGCCGACGCTGGTGGGCGGCACTCGCAATCGACTCCTCGAGCTGCGCCCGGGATCGGAGCGAGGCGATATCCTCGCCGTGCAGCTTCCTGCGGCGAGCGTCGTCCATTTCCGCCTTTTGGGCCGCAATCTGCTGCTCCACCCCGGCAATCTCTCGCTTGCGCGCCAGGGCAATGGAAAAGTCTTCCGTGTCCTCGGCCATGCGTGCCATTCGGGCCTTGCGAGCCCGCTCCTGGACCTCCATGTCTTCGGGCAGTCCGACGGCGCCGTCCGGCTGAGGCCCCTCATTGGCGTAAAAGACATCGGTCGCTCGGCTTGCTCGCAGCACCGAGAGCAACTCGACGTTGACGCCCGAGGGGGGCAGAGCTCTCGAGATATACATGGTGGGAGAGTACGTGTATCCCTCGATGACGACGTGGTTAAAGGGCTTGTTTACATGTTTCCACATGCCACTCTTCAGCAACGCCCTGCTGGTCACGACCGGATCCGTGGCGGCAAAGCAAAGATGCAACAAAGACTTGTTGTCAGCCTTGAGGGTCAGGTCGGACTTTGAGTCGATGAGGGATGCCATGACCCTTTGCATGGTTCGCTCCCTATCCGCCGTCATTTCGCGGGCGTCGGACCCGTGGAGGCAGGCTTCACCCAGGGCGCTTCTTCCCCCATGCAACGGGCTCGGAAAGTCGGGATCATGGCCCGATTGCACGAGGATCTTGACAGCGGCGTAGTTGAGATCCCTCGCGGCGTTGTGTAGGGACCCGTCGTCTCTGGCAGGTTCCGCCGCCAGCAGACTGGTCATCATTTGCACGGCAATTTCTCCGCCCATGTTGGTCGCCATTGAGAGGGGGGTTCTTCCGTGAGAATCGAGAGCGTCGACGTCGGCGCCTTCGAGAAGCAACAGCTTGACAAGGTCTGGTCTTTTGGACTGTACTGCAAGCATGAGTGGCGTGCTTCGAGACACGCTGGCCTCTGCATTCACCTTGGCTGCATGAATTGTCAGCAAACATTTACCTGAATACTCGCTGCGACATCCGCTCACCTCCACGTTCGACGAGCAGCTCGATCACCGCCGAACTCACACGCTTCTGTGGCTGAGCAATGGCCCAGAGAAGCAGCGTGACCCCTTCTTCTTCCACCTCGGGGTCAATGCAGCAGGTGGTTGCCTGGTCATGGTAGAAGCCCGCATCCAGCAGAGTGCTCAAGACGACCGTCGATCTTGGATATTGCTTGATTGCTCGCACGAGAACCGGCTCGGAGCCCGGAAGCTCAACCATGACGTCGATGCCAACGTCACCTTGCTGGTGCTCTGCAAACATCTTGAAAAGGTCCAGAACACCATCCTGGGTCAGGACCGTATCGAAAATGCACTGGAAAGCCACCGACAGCGTGTGTGCCGACGGGTGGCGATCAAGAAGCTTTGCCGTCCAGGCCACGTCGGCTTTCGAGGCCGCCTGTTGCAGGAGCTCGCCGCCGTTATAGTCGACGTCGGGTCCGTGTGCCATGACGAGGTCGACGAAACGATCGGCAAAGTCCCTCGTCTCTGCCGTCGACATCTTCATGATTAAGACCAGTGCACAGCTTAGAGGCTCGGCGTATACACCTTTGCTCAGCAACAGCTCGGCCGTTTTAATGCCCGCCTCGGTGAACCAGTCGTCGAACTTGTCGGCTGCGAATGCTCCACCGAATGCTTCGCTGACATCCTTCTTGGGCAGCTCTCGCTGCAGCAACAGAGCCAAGGATGAAGGCGACATGCTTCGCGCCGCGTCTACCAAAGTCTTGCATCCGTTGGCGGAGGGAGATGCGCCATGGTTGAGCAGGAGCCGTACGAGGCGCTCCTCGGGGTCCTCTTCATTGACGGCGTCGTTGAGTGCCGAGTGCAAGTCCTCGTTCACCTGTAAGCCAGCCTTCAATAGGCTGCAAATGATGCGATATCGGGAGTTACGCTCCAGGCCCCAGCAAGCTTTGAGACCCCTCACGAGAGTCAGCTGCGACACCTTTTTCTGTTTAACCATGTCAGCACAACAACCCCATGTCTCGGGTGCATATCCTGTTCTTACTCGATGACCCCCTTCATGCGGCAGGCCAAGCAAAAGGTCGAGACTGCCAATAAATGCACTCCTAGTAGCCAGGACCACACATTCTCCGTGGTTGTGATTGGGATCTGCCCCCGACGACAGGAGAACCCTGAGGACTGCTTGACCTTCGTCTCCACTCCTCGCAGCCGACTCCAGCTGAGCATCGACGACTTCGCCGCAAACACCCCTCTTCAAAAGCTGTTCAAAGATGGCGGCTCGCTTATCCAGATTTCCCACCTCGGTGGCGGCCTGAAACCCTGCCAGCAACGTCTTGTTGCTTGTATCTGCGTCTGCCTTGAGGAGCACGCCCAAAACCTCGGCGGAGCCTCCGCGGCAAGCTTCGACAATGGCTTGGCCGCCATTGCTCGAAATACTAGCACCGTGGGCTATGAGTACGTCGCCAAGCACAAGGTCTCCATCACGAGCAGCTATCAGCAATGCGCTGGACGTCGATTCAGTCGACACCTCGGTAGCCAGGAGGCTCTGACACATCTCGCCCCGTGCAGCGCGGTCCTTGATTCCCATCACCTTGGCCAGTGCAGAGCTTCGAGCCTCGACCGAAGACTTTGTCCGGGCCAGCAGGAGATCCATGATCTCAGGAGTCTCCATGGACGCGGACAGGCTAAGCGCCTCTCCATCGGAGGTGTCTGCGCCTGCAGCCAGGGCGCTGAGGAGGGATATGTCGCTTGGGTACGTGGAGATTGCATGCGTCAAGGCGCGGTTGATTTCAAGGGGGCTCGCGCCGGCCTGCACAAGCTTCTTCGTCAGGGTCAAGCGCTCCATTGGCTCTGAGATGCGAAGCGTGTGCGGTAGTGCCGTGCCCAAAGCTGGCGGGCCTGGCGGTATGCGGCAGTTGAACAGGAGGTCGACGATTTGTGTCCTCGCCGCAATGACTGCGTGGCAAAGAGCAGCTGCCTTGTAGGCGTTTGGGTCCGCCCCAGCGGCAAGAAGACGCTTCAGGGTGGAGAGAGAGGCCGTTTCGCCGCTGCCTCGTGCGACGGACTGTACTTCGTGGACGAGGACCCAGCTGAGATCCTCTTTACGCGTTGACTTGGACAGAATCATGTTGAGCTTCCGTGTCTTGCCCTCGGTAGAAGGTAGAGGCGCCAGCTCTCTGAGGCTGTGGGTGATTGACGAAGCCGACGGCGTCCCCTGACCAAAGACTTCCTCGAGCACCTTGGGATCCGGTGTCACAACGGCCTGCTTCACAATGGCACCGTCGAGCAGGTTGACGTCGGCGCCCCCCTCGCGAAGAAGGAGACTCAAAAGGGACATGTCGACTGGCTTCTCCGACAGTGTCTCAAGCAAAGCTGCGGCGACTTCCTGGACCCCAATCACGGCCCCGGCGTTGAGCAACATGGTCATCATGTCATATCGCACCCGGTGGTCTGGAACCTGCATTACGTCCTGCATGCGAGCGGCAGCCGTTTGCGGAGACGCCTTTTGGAGCAAGGCACCAAGGAGCTCCAAGTCTTTTTGCTTGATGAGAGAGGACAGGCCAGACCCTTGGTTGTAGTTGACGTCTGCGTCATACTGGAGGAGCAGCTTGACGAGAGAATTGTCCCTCTGGGAAACATGATCGTTGATGGCGTCGTGGAGAGCGGCGTGCAGGCACGGGCCAGACAAAGATGTCTGCAGAAACAACTCGACCATCCGGTAGCGGTCCACGTTGGACAGCTTTCTGGTGAGAGGAAACACGGCTGACAGAGTTTGTTGCGAAGGGTGCCGGGCCAGCAGTTTCTGCGTCATTTCAATGTCTCCCCGAAGCACAGTCGTTTGGAGAGCCTCGCCAGATTTGTGGTCGACGGACGCGATCTCGTGTCTGTTTCGGGCAGATGGAGAGTGGGGGGTTGGAGAGGAGTGTGGTGAGAGGGGAAAGTACGGGTTGAGCAGCAAGTCCAGTGAGCTCATGTCGCCCGCCTTGGCCGCGTCTATCAACATGTCGTCGATGGCAACGCCGTTGGCGCCTTTGCGGAGCAGCAGGCCAAGTATGGCGTGTCGTTGTTCGAATGGAGCCTGCTTTTCAATCAGGGGGACGCAGCTCGAAGCCAGGGCAGGGCTGAGGGCGGTGCCATGGCCAAGCAGCGACTCGACGAGATGGACTTGTCCGCGCGAGATGGCCGTCTTCAACACGGCGGCGTCGTTGTATTCCACCGAAGCACCGTAGGCGGCGAGGAGGGTCGCCATTTCCACGGAATGAGACTGGTACGACTTTTCAAGGGCTTGGGCAACGACGAGGCCATCGGCGCCGGCACACAGCAGAAGCTCTGCGAGGTCGAGCTTCATGGACGGGCTAAGGGACGAGTGATCCTGGAGCATCTGAAAGGCTTCGTCCAGCCCTGGCCTCTGCGGGGGCCGGTTTCCCATGACGATTGCCAGGGCAATGTCTCGCCTCCCCGAGCCGACGGCGGACTTGAGCGCCTCGGCTTGGTTGTGGTTGCCGTCGGCAGTTGAGCGGCTAAGATGCAAGACGGTCTCTAAACAGCCCGCGCGCGCTGCGTCGCACATGGAAGCCGAGGTCCAGGCGGGCGGTGGGCGGCCGTCGGAGCGGAGGACGAGGCTAACGAGATGGGACTGGCCATGTATGACGCAGGCTTGGCGGAAGGCATCCTGGCCATCGGGAGACTGGGCAGCGCTGGCGCCATATGCCAGGAGAAGCTCGACCATGGCCGTGTCGCCGCCGCGGATGGCTGCGGGCAAGCAGGCGTCTATGGAAAAAGAATCGGCATGGGGAAGCAAGACCTGGGCGAGGTCGAACTGTCTGCCATCGACGGCGAGCCTCAGCAGGCGGGCGCGATCTTCAAAGGCGTCGACGCTCCGGCGTCTGCCGAGGATGCTCGTCTTGTGCTTCGGCGATGCGCCAAGATCGACGCCCGCGGCGGCCAGCTTTACAATGAGCGCCTCGGCAACTCCCGGAGAGCCGGCATTGGCGACCCAGGCGGTCAGGACCTCGATGGTCTCTCGGGGATCCCAATTCTTGCCCTTTTTTAGGTTGCTAGAGGAAAAGGCGTGACGGAGACCCGTCTTGGGGCGATACTGGGCGGCATCGGCAGCCCGCCGCTGCATGAGCTCCTCGGCCGTCTGGTCATCGGCCGAGGTTCGAAAGGAGGGGGCATGCGGTGGACGAGTGAGCGGAGCGGGCGCGGGGGGGAGAACTATGTCCCATTGCTGGGAGAGTTGGATGATGCGCCGCTGGCGGTTGGTTGGGGTCGAGGGCGACATGACGGAGGCGACATGGGGCGAGAGATGTCGAGGGCGCGAGTCATGGACGAAGGAAAGGCCGAGAGAGGATGCGAGTGAGAGCGTGAACAGAGGCAGAGAGGAAGAGGAAGATGGGCCTCTCCTTCCTGGTCAATGTCAGCTCAGCTCAGCTCGGCGGCGAGGCTGTCACTCGAGGGAGGTGTTGGTTGGATCGGCGGCTGCCAGGGTGTTGCGACGACGATGACGAAGCCGGCTGCAGGCGTTGAGCGACGGCTCTCGCGGCCGGATCCTTGGTGCGCGAGGTTCGAGAGGAGAGGAAAACTCTGAAGGCGGATGAGTTTCGGGCAGGAGACGGCGCGCCTTCCTCTTGGGTTAAGCAAGGTTCGGGTTGCCCTTCTGTCTTGGTTGGACGACTCCGCTGGCTTCGCTGAAGCCCACTGTATCTCCAGGGCAGTCTAGCGGCCTAGTGCCTGCGTGCCTAGTAAGTTGGGTAGACGAGAAAAGAGAGATGGTTTCGATTTAAACAATGGGAGAATAGCTTTGTTTTGTTGTACACGTGGGGTTCCCATCCATAGAGTTTCGGGACAATAAAACGTCACGGATGAGCCACACTCGCTGCGGCGATCGGCAGCCCTGCCGCGTCTGTCCGTCCCGCGAACCAGCAATGCGCCTCTGCCGGACGAGAAAGGATTGTCGCACGGGCTACTAGGTACATACTCGGTAATGATGTCCCTCCTCATGGCCTCGACCTTGCACTCGAGGTAAAACAAGATACAGAATGTACAGTTGACCCCTGCAAAGGGCCAAGCCCGCGCTGGTGACGAGGCCCTGTCGTCCGACTCCAGTCCCGGGCAAGACCATCCATCCTTCAACCAACGAGCGGGCAATGTTTCACGGCTCGCCCTCATCTTCGGCAGCTTGTCGCTATTCCGACATTGCCCCGTGTGCAGTCCCCCTCCCCTAATCCATGCGTCGTCGCTTCTCACAACGCCGCCCAACACTCCAGAACCACCCCATCTCGTATCCAGCTTACACAGCCGGGCCTCGACGCAACAGGCACCTGGCCCGCCTGCACTGCCTCCCGGAGTCTGCCCCCCCCGGCCACGTAGGATCCATCCTGGCGGCGCATGAACCGTCCAGCTAGCGCACGGGAGGTTGCGCGGCCTAGGCACCCCGGCTTCTCTGCCCCTCGACGGCAGACAAAGCCCATGCGGTGGCTCCCGGTGGGTTCTATTTTGAGCGCGGCCATAGCAGGGTTAGGCCTGAAGATGAATCCGTCAGCGAGGGTTACATATATACGCACTCGGGGGGGATTCCATCCTGATCCGTCAAAAAATGTGGTGATTCGGAGCCTTGGCTTCCCCAGCTCAATTGCCGCCCGTCCGACAATCGGTGAGTGGGGCCGGGTCGCACACGCCACCGGCCCCGGGGCCTTCGGCCTCGTCCTCACATCTTGTCCCAGATCCGGTGCCAGCCACTATTTGTCATGGCGCTCCACTGACAGGGCGTGATTGACATGGCATGCAGACTTAGCCATTGCGATTTGACCGTGTATCCTCTGTCAGGTCAAAAGCCTCTCAGCTTTTTTTCTTCTTCTTGAGAGCAAATGGCCCTGTCTTGCCCATTCGTTGCTTCCCGTCTTCGCATACCGTCCACCCTCCTATCCCGCCCTCTGCACACCTCGAGCCATCTCGCGCCGTCCCCTTCCCCTCCCCCGCATCGTCATCCCCCTCCTCCTCACCTCTCCCAACAGCCATCTCCACCCCCATCGTTTGCGCTTCCCTCCCGCCCTCGTCGCCTTCTCAGCACAATGTCAGCGCTGTCCTCGCTCCCCGCCACCGCAAAGGCCGTTCAGATGGCCAAGACGGGCGGCGTCGACGTCCTCGAGTACAAAGACGTCTCCGTCCCCTCGGCCCCCGGTCCTGGCCAGCTCCTCGTCCGCAACCGCTTCGCCGGCGTAAACTACATCGACACCTACTTCCGCACAGGCCTCTACCCGGCCCCCGTCCTGCCCTTGACCCTCGGTCGCGAGGCAGCGGGCGAGGTCGTCGCCGCAGCCCCCGATGCTAGCCCCGGCTTCCCCCCCGGCACCCGCGTCGCCTACATGGCCGACGCCGACGCCGGCACCTACGCAGAGTACACGGTCGTCTCTGCCGCAAAGGCCGTCGCCGTCCCCGATGGCCTCGAGCTGGACAAGGCCGCTGCCGTGCTGCTGCAGGGCCTGACTGCCTGGACCTTTATCCGCGAGGCGGCCAATGTCCAGCCGGGCCAGTGGACTCTGGTGCACGCCGCCGCCGGCGGAGTCGGGCTCTTGCTTGTGCAGATGCTGCGCATAGTCGGCGCAAAGGTCATCGGCACCGCCAGCTCAGAGGAGAAGCGGGAGCTGGCGCGCACCAATGGCGCTGGCTGGACCCTCGACTCGCGCAGCGACGACATGGTGGCGCGCGTCAAGGAAATCACAGACGGCCACGGCGTTGATGTCATCTTTGACGGCGTCGGCAAGGCCACCTTTGACGCTGGCTTGGACATGATTGCCAGCAAGGGCCATTTCATCTCCTTTGGTAACGCGGTAAGCACCCTCCGCTCAGCTGTCTCCGCCATTGGAACCCTCACACCTCGCTGCAGTCTGGAGCCGTGCCTCCCGTTAATATCCTCCGACTTGGCCCCAAAAATGTCAAGCTCATGCGCCCTGTCCTTTACGGCTACGTGGACGAGCGCAAGGACATGGAAAGGTACACGTCCGAGCTGTTCGACCTCGTCACGTCCAGCAAGCTCAACGTCGTCATCCACGACGTCTATCCCCTCAAGGAGGTTGCCAGGGCACACACGGACATTGAAAGCAGGAAGACGTCGGGAAAGTTGCTCATCAAATGTGATTAGTTGATTGGCATGTACCTTCAGATTCGTTCGCCCGCGCCCATCTGCAAGGGCGCTTTTCTTTCCGCTTTCTAGTCGCGCTTTTTGGCATCGTTTTCGTCCTCTATCCAAACGTCAAGCCCGCGCATCGCCTCCATTCTCGTATTCCTGCTTGCCCGCCTTGGAACCTAGGCCTTGGGGGTCTTGATGGCCGCCAGCAATTCCGCCGGGGGCTCTTGTCGGTAGCCCTGGGGGTTGTTCTTGACCCATCGCCATAGGTCCTCGCATGCCTGTTCCATTGGAATCTCCGTCTTCCACCCAAGCTCCTTGTTTGCCAGCGTCGGGTTGGCCGTCAGGTTGAGCACGTCGCCCTGCCTGCGGGGCACAACCTCGTACTTCAGGTCGCGGCCAACGACGGCGCCAAAGGCCTTGATCATCTGGAAGACGGTGCTGCCGCGCCCCGAGCCCAGGTTCCACGCCTTGACGCCGGGCTTGTTGTTGCGCAGGTAGTTGAGAGCGACGAGGTGGCCCTTGGCCAGATCGACAACGTGGATGTAGTCTCGGATGGCGGTTCCGTCGTCGGATGCGTAGTCTGCGTGCATGCGCCGTTAGTCAAGGGGCCCACTTTGACCGGATGGATTCTCGCTCACCGTCTCCAAAGACGAGGAGCTTATCGCGGTCGCCAGTGGCCACCTTGCCGAGGAGCGGCAGCAGGTTGTAGGGGACGCCCTGGGGATCCTCGCCCATGATGCCGCTCGGGTGGGCGCCGCAGGGGTTGAAGTAGCGCAGCAGAGCGCCGTTCCACGCGTCAAAGGGCTTGCCGGCCTTTTGCAGGTTGTTGCGCTGGGATGTGATGAAGTCGGTGACGACCTGCTCAATCATGGACTTTGTATGGCCGTATGTGTTTGTGGGGCCAATGGGGCAGTGCTCAGGAATGGGAATCATGTTCTCGAAGCGGGTCGCGTCGCCGTAGACAGTGGCGGACGAGGAGAAGACAATGTTGGAGACGTTGTTGCGCTCCATGGACCGCATGAGGGCGATGCTGCCGCCGACGTTGACGCGATAGTACTCGAGGGGGATATCGCCCGACTCGCCGACGGCCTGAGGCAGCTGGGCATCAGTTGCTGTCTGACCGAGACGACGAGGGATCAATGGCTTGCCTTTAGGGCGGCAAAGTGAATGACGCTGTCGATGGCCGGGTGCTTGGCGAAGACGGCGTCGACGGCCTTTTCGTCGGTCACATCGACCCGGTAGAAATCGGGCCGACGGCCGCAGAGGCGCTCGATGCGGTCGATGGCGACCTTTGACGAGTTGTAGAGGCTGTCGAGAATGACGACATCATAGCCGTGCTCGAGGAGGGCGAGGGTGGTAAAGGAGCCAATGTAGCCCGTGCCACTGCCAGGGCGACGTTAGCGACAAGGCCGAGGGACCAGGCGACGAACGAGCTCGCACCCAGTGACGAGAACTGTGCCCACAGCCATTGCGCGCGGTATTTTTGTGCGGACGGGTGTTTTTACGGGCGGGAGAGTAGAGAGAGGGAGAGAGAGTGGCGGTGACGGGTGAGGCAGCGACAGAGTTGGTGATGAGGGCCGAGGGGTTTTTGTTGATGGTGGGGTAGCTTCACCAGGTACCTACCCAAATAGGTAGGTACCTATTAGTACGGATATGAGGTGTGTGGCCATACTCCACTACTGAGTAGGTACCTACCTAGAGTAATAAGTTAGTACTTAAGAGTGGCAAATAGAGCGTGACAGTTAGTGTTAGTTGTCGACTTTATTTGGTGCTTCCCGTCAAGACATGCAGGCAGGGCGAGCACAGCAAAAGGAGATTCGAGACGTCTGTGCAGCCTGCGGCCCATCTTAGGTACTGCCTCCCTACAGCTCGCAAGACACCTGATTGCATCATGTTAGACGGGCTTCACCTCTTGAATCGGCAATTTGCTTGCATTCCTGCTTTCAATACATGCTTGTGCCACCGAAAGGCGCCCACAGCATGTAGGTACCCAGGTATCCCTGCCGGCACTGGTCGCACAAAAGCTGCCACCCAGCCACGTGGGTCCACTCAGCTTCCGTGCACGTGACCTGGTCCGTTGCGCCGCCTAATCCTCGGCGCCCTCAGCCAAGCTCCATCCGTTCGCGCGTGCCTCCATCGCCAACAAAACAAGCCGGAGCTGCGTGACATCGAACGACCACCCCTCTCTGAGGCCCGAGACTTTGAGGCGCATTCTTCCCTTGCATCCGAAGCTTTGAGTGCTGTTCTCCAAACCTCTCCACCTTTCATCTGAGGCCCGTCATCCTCACTCCCGACCACCCCTGGACCGCCCTCTACGCCTCACAAGCCTCGCCGGTTCACGGACAAACCGATGGCCTCCCCCCCGGCTACCCCCCAAAATGCCCTTTGTTGACCACCGACATTCAAACGGCCTGCACCAGCTGCAAATAGCTGCCCTCCTGGCTTCGCCAACAAAGAACCACCCCGCGCTCGGATCACGCCTTGACTTCAACTCAACCCGCCCCTGGTTTACAGGGCCAATTGCAGAGGCCCTTTCTTCTCATCCTTTCCGCGCCATGCCCCTCGGGTAGAGCCGCTGCCCTCTTTTATCCAACGCCGTGGGGACACAGGCTACCTCTACAACTCCGTTTTCTCATCCGTTTTCTCACCTCGCACCTTGAACCGCGCTCTCACTTCGCCCTTGCTGTGGCTTGCTCTCCTCACCAGCGCCTCCGCCATTCACCACCCGCCCTTGCTAGGATGCCGCCCAAGGCCTCGTCCACCCGCCGGCAGCCCAGATTCGCTAGTCGAGAACCAGAGAACCCACCATCTCGGAGCACCTTGTCCCCCTTCCAGAAGCCACACCTGCCCGCCCTCCAAGGCACCCCCAGCTCACGCCGCCAGTACTCTTACGGTGCCGCAGCAGAACCACTCCCCTCGCGGCCTAGTCGGGGACTGCAGCGTGGCCAAGTGCTCGACCTGAGCAACGCCGTCAGAAATGCCCTCATCCGTCAAGACGAGGACGAGCTGCACGATGAGGTGCCGTCGACTTCCCGCGCCCAGTCACAAGGCGTTGACCCCGATCAAGACGAGCTGGCTGGCGCCTCTGAACCTACGTGTGAGTCACTCGCTGCCCGCGAATCTCCATGTGAGTTTCCATTAATTTCGTTCGCAGCCAAGGTTGGGTCTAGAGCACAAGCTCCCCCGCCGGCCTTTCGTGAACCCTTACAAAGTCGGTTGACTGAGGAGAGTGACGCCGACGACAACCGCAGCTTTGCCATCGAGAGCGAGTACTACGGAGATGCGACGATAGCATCGTCGCCCGGAAATTTGCCGCCTCGTCAAGCCAACCGTGCTCTCAGCTCTACTGGGGCCACTTTGGCGATGATTCAGTCTCGTGCTGCCAATCTGCTACAGCCCCATCGCCTTCAACATCCAGCCGAAAGTGACTTATTGGAAGCCCGGGGCAACCCGGCGGCAGACGGTTTCACCCCACTGACGGCCAGGGCTCGACTCTCCGCGGAGCCTGCTGCAGAACATGGGGAACGTGCCGAACGGGAGGCCGAATCTGACTCCGAAGACGAAGGAAACCGGTCCTCCGAGTCAATCAACCTGCGGCGGGGAGACATGGCTAACACGCCTGCTCCGAGGAGCATGCGGGCGGGCACCAGGACTACCTCTGCCCTTGGACAAATACGGGCGAGCCCGGCCAGCCCCCCAGAGTCAGAACACAGGACACAACATCAAAGCCCTGCGTCGGCGGCGGAAGACTTGAAAACGCTTCAAGAACCGCGAGACCGGCGAGGTGCGGGCAGCGAGGACCCGTCTGCCACCAGCCATGCCAAAGGACCAGGATCCAGACCGGATGATTCTGGGAATGAAAGCAACACCGAGACAGGGCGATGGCTCAATGGCGCAACCAAAGCGACCGCCGTGTCAAACATGCTGTCAAGTCAGGTACATGATGCAACGCAATTCCTTGGCCGTGGAGACGACAGATCTGCAGGCACTGGGCACGAAGATGAGCCAACTATTGACTGGTGGCAGCTTTTGAACCCTTGGACTTATGTCAAGGCCACGGCCTGGATGGTCGAGGCCACTGGCCAGCGGCTTGCCGGCCTTTACAACTCAATCGTTTCCTCCAATGTGCGACGGCACATATTGTCGGCCACGCAAGTCCTTCCTCGCATCGTTGCCGGCGTGATCACCTTTACCCTGCTACTGGCTCTGCTCAGCGCGGGAATGCCCAGATTCAAAGCTAGCCCCGCCGATGACCTATGGTCGCCCGTGGCAGGAGGCACCCCATGGTACTCGCTGGGGGCGGTCGTAAGGAAGATTGGAGACTCCCTACCTACGCTCTCGTGGTCGTCTCGAAATCGCTGGGGCGACGTCATGGACTCTTGGGAGACAGACGATCCACGCCACTCGGAGATTGACGACTATCTCCAAAAGATTGAGCGGGCCCTTCGTCTTCTTACAGAGGCTGGGAAGCTCCACGATGCGTCTCTGGCGAAGCTGAAAGCTGTTGTGCCCAAGGTGGTGCATATGCAGCTCAAGGATGGGAAGCCAGTTGTTGCTCCGGAGTTCTGGCATGCTCTGCGTGATCTGATCCACGAGGACGGGTCATTCTTGACTTTCTACAGGAAAGGAATAGACTACGAGATGAGCTCGGAGCGGCAGTGGCAAGCCATTGCCACGCGCCTGGTCGAGGACCCGACGTTTACGAACAAGCTCAACGTCAGCATCAGCAAAGTCGAAAGCAAGATGAACGGCCGGTTGACGCTCTGGGAAACGTGGGTCAGGGAAAACGACGCCAAGGTCCAACAAAGCCTCGGATCTGTCCTGGACCTGATCAAATCTGCGGGGTCGCAGCGCGAACGGGACGAGCACCTCGACAAGGCGGTCAAGGAGCGGCTCAGAGAGTATGAGCACCAGAGCCGCTTTGTCGGGCGCGACGAATACCTACGGCTCGTGCAGAGCGAAGTCGGCACGCACCTCTCCGAGTTCCGGGCAGAGCTCGCCGAGCTCCAGCCGCAGCTCGAAAGGTTTGTGCGCGAGTCCCTGCACCTGGCCAAGGGCGACACGCCGCCCAGCATGAGTGGCGCCGAGGTGACGGCGCTGGTCAAGGGGCTGGTGCGCAAGGCCTTTGCCGACATCAACCTCGAGGCCCTGGCCAAGGGCAAGATCCACGCCCACTGGGACACGGAGCTGCGCAACCAGGTCAACTACTTCTCGCCCGCGGCCGGGGCCATCGTTGACGCGCAGCATTCCTCGCCCACGTACGACCCCTTTTTCAGGACCTACTCGGCGCTCAGGTCCCATAGAGAGGGCTTGCGCACCCGGCACCCGCACATCGCCGCCCTGCAGCCGTGGCACGACGACGGCGACTGCTGGTGCGCGGCCCGCTCACGCAACCACCGCGGCAACCCGCACGGCGCCTCGCTTGCCGTGCAGCTCGGCTACCGCGTGGTGCCGCAGCACGTCGTCATCGAGCACATCCTGCCCGGCGCGACGACGGAGCCGGGTGCCCGGCCACGCGACGTCGAGCTCTACGCCGCCATTGACGACGCTGTTGTGCGCGAACGCGTGCGCGACTTTGCGGCGGCGCACCTGCCGACCACGGCCGACGACCAAGACAGCGTCGAAGGCTGGAACTACGCACCCGCCAACCTTCCGGAGCGCTTCGTCATGATCGGCCGGTTTGCCTACGCCGACGCCGAGCTGCATGGCGGCGTGCACGTGCATCAGCTCAGCAGCGAGCTGGTTGCGCTGGGGGCCGACACGGATCACGTCGTGGTGCGGGCCGTCAGCAACTACGGGGCCGAAAACCACACGTGCTTTTATCGCGTCCGGCTCTACGGGCACAATGTCGAGCTGGGCGAGAGCAGCGATGAGCTCGGCGGGCAGGGGGGGTGGCGGTAGCTCACCTGCCAACCATGGTAGAGACTGAGTCTTCCTCCGAGGAGCCTGACTCGCGAGCGAAGAGGGGTGCAGGAGCGGCCATTGCCTCGCCGTGCGGCCCGGGTCAATGCCGGAGGGACGTGGGCAACAAGGGTCGGGCTGCTGTTTTGACTGATGGAGATTCTACTTTTGTTTTCGTTTGGGACGAATGATACCTACAGCTCGGACTGTTACGCAGGGCGTTCTTTTTTGGAAGAAGGGGAAGCGAGGGGGGCTCTTTGCGGCACCTTCAGGCGAGCATGGCCACTTAGACTTAAGCCACGTAGACTCTACGGCCACGATATCGCGATTGACGATGGGTATTGCAATTCTCACTTATGACTGACACGTGCCTGCGTCTGCGCCGTCTTCTCCAAGAACCCCCAGCGCGGCCAAGCCTCTTTCGACTTGACGTGGTGTAGACGTCGAAGCGGCGGGGGGGGGGGGGTGTACACGCGTGTGTGTTATATGTCCTCTCCAGACGCCGCCTCCCCCATCCGCGCGCCTCACCCGTCCAGCAGCCCCGCGGCCAGGGCCTCCAGGTCCTCGAGCGTTTCGGGCTGCTCGTCCACCTCAAACACCTTGCCGGTCCTGCTCGCCCCGTTCCGCTTCGCCTTGCCGTCCCTGGCAGCGCCGGCCTCGTCGTCGTCGTCGTCGTCCTGGAACCACTTCTTTGTCCTCTTCCGCGGCGGCTCCGCCTCGGGCTCCGACGACGCGGACTGCGCGGCGGCGCCGGGCACGGGCAGCGACCGCAGCAGGGCCAGGGCGTCTCGCTTGCCGGCCTCGTCGCCGGCGTCTGCGCCGACCAGCGTGGGCGCGGGGCCGGCCTCGTCCGGCGACAGGGCCTGGCGCTCGAGGGCCTCCCTGGCCTTGCGGCGGTCGCGGCGGTCGCGCTTGCGCTGCCTGGCGAGCTGCTTGTCGTCGACGTCGGCCTCGCGCACGCGCGCCGCCTCGCTGTCGACGAAGCGCTGGCGCTGCTCGTGCGCGGGGCCCTGCTGCTCGAAGTCGTCCTTGTCCTGCAGCTCGTAGATGGCGTGGGCCTCGCCGTCGTCGTCAAAGACCAGCTTGGTCGGGTTGCCCTTGAACTTGAGCATCTTCTTCTTGGACTGCAGCGCCTTTTCGCGCCGCTTCGAGTCGACCACGTAGGGCTCGTCGCCGCCGAGGCCTTCAATGACCTTTGCGCCGCCGGCGTCTGCCTTTTTGGACTCCGAGTCCAGGTCGGCGTCGTTGAGGCGCCGCTTGACCTGGAGGAAATCGTCGTCGTCGTCGTCGTCGTCGTCGTCGTCGTCGTCGTCGCCCTGGGCTTGGCTCTTGTCCAGGACGAGTTTTGAGTAGTGGCTAGACAGCACGTCCTGGTTCTGTCGCTCAAACATCTTGTCGTACTTTGTCCGCACCTCGTTCTTATTCTTCCTCTTTGGTTTGACACCCTCGTCGTCCTCGTCCGTCTCCGACTCGGACCCGCTCGACATGCCTGCGCGAGGCGCGTTCTTGATCTTCTTCACGTCCTCGCCCTTTTGGAACTTGATCTGAGGCGTCCCCGGCAGCCCCATGCTCGCCGCGAAGCCGTCGAGGTCTAGTTTGCTGAGCTTAAAGACGTCCTTGTCCCTTTGTAGATGGATCGCTCGCGTGTAGCTGATAAAGGCCTTTTGCCCGAGGTACTTGAGATCGGGGTTCTGGAAGCACATGTTTTGCAACTGGTCCTTGATGTCGCGCTTCTTCTTCTCCTTGACGTGAACCTGCTGAATGGGAATCTTTTTTTGCTCGAGCTTCTTGATCATGCCACTCTCCTCGCTCGGGTCGAGAAAGAGCACGGCGTGGCCATTGCTCTGGTAGCGAGCCGTGCGGCCTACTCTGTGAATGTACGTGTCGACGTCCTCGGGGCAATCGGCTTGGATGACCCAGTCGACGGCAGGAAAGTCGATGCCGCGGGCGACCACGTCTGTCGCAAACAGGCACGAGTTCTTGGAGGCGGTGAAGCGTGACGTGATTTCGAGGCGCGCGACTTGCTTTTGGCGGCCGTGGAGGTGGAGCAGAGGGATGCCGGGCTGGAGGTGGCGGAAGCTCTCGTAGACGAAGCGAACCTGCTTGCCGGAGCTGAGGAAGACGATGATCTTGCTCTTGAGGTTCGATTTGATGAAGCCGTAGAGGGTGTCGAGCTTGTCGGGGAGAGAGGTGACGATGTAGTGTTGCTGGAGGTTGGCCGGCGTGGCGCTGGCGGCGGCCTCGTGGACCGAGACGTACTCTGGGTCTCGGAGACTGAGGCGGGCCAGGTCCGAGACCTTTTTGCTCTGGGTGGCGCTGAAGAGGAGCGTCTGGCGCGTCTTGGGCAGGTGCTCGACGAGGGCATCGACGGCCGACTGGAAGCCCATGTCCATGATGCGGTCGGCCTCGTCGAGGACCAGTATCTGCAGGTTATCGGCGTCGAAGCCGGCCGTCTGGTCGAGATGCTGGAGCATGCGGCCGGGGGTGCAGACGAGGATGTTCATGCGAGACAGGCGCTCGGCCTCCTCCTTGAGACTCTTGCCTCCGATGACGAGCCCGGCGGAAAAGGCATGGTAGCGGCCGATCTTGCGCAGGACCTGGAAGATCTGGACGGCGAGCTCGCGGGTCGGGGAGATGACGAGGGCGCCGAGGCCGTCAAACTCGGTCCACTGGGCGCGATAGAGCGTCTCCAAGACGGGGACGAGAAAGGCCAGCGTCTTGCCGCTGCCCGTCTTGGCGGCGCCGAGGATGTCGCTGCCCTTGAGGCCGAGGGGGATGGCGCGCTGCTGGACGTCGGTCAGGGACTGAAAGTGGGACGCCTTGAGGCCGGCGGCGGTGGGCTCGGACAGGGGGAGGTCGGAGAAGCTTGTGATGTCGGCCGATTGAGGGTCCTGGAGGCGCGAGGGCGCAGGGTCAGCGCAAGCAAAGCCATGGGCGGAGCTGCCATGGATGAGGCTGTCATGGATGAGGCTGTCATGGATGAGGCTGTCATGGATGGGGCTGCCATTCAGCGAGGCACTCACGAGGTTGGCGACGGCGGCCGCGAGCGCCTGCAGGTCGTCCTGGTCCCGCTTGCGCTTTTGCTGGCGCACCTCTGTCTTGCCCAGCTTCGGGGGGGCCTGCTTCCGCCGGGGGGGGTGGGTGGCCATTTCGCTGGGGGGGAAATGGTGATGAAGGCGATGAAGGAGGCGTCACGATGGCGACGGACCGACAAAGTTTTTTCCGCTGCGTCGGCGCCGTCAAACGCCGATGGCCGACGGCCCCACTAGCCCCGGATACCTACCCTAGACCCCACCGTGGTCCTGGTAGTTGCACCTACGAATGACGATAATTGTTCAACGACGGCCCAAGAAAAGGAGACGCTCGAGAGGCGGTGCTAAAACGTCTTCAGACTCGTCCGAGTCCTCGAGCAGTATGTCTCCACTGCTTACAGTTTTCAAACAGCGGCTCGACGACCTCTCGACAGATGCCCGCATAGACAGAGTCATCACTCCAGCAGTTCGGCATGCCCTGGACGCAGTACGTGGCGGCTCGATAATACAGATATGGCAGCGGGTTGTCTTCCAAGTCATCCAGCCACGCTATTGCCATCGGGATGCGTCCCAGGTAATCCGTCGGCGCCTCGTCCAGGCCGAAGTGTGCCTCCAGCGTCCTCTGATGCCATATCTCCAGCAGCATGATGCCGAGCTCCAGGAGCGCCGCCCTCAGTTCCATGCCCATTTCCGGCCCACCCGTCCTCGTGTCATCGTCGTCGATGGGAGCAGAAACAAAGGCACGGTGGAAATCGACAAACTGCCGTGGCCCCTCGCTCGCCTGCCGCATGAGGAAGTAGACCGTCTCCTTGGACCAGGTGCGGGCCTGCCAGCGTGTCTGAAAGAGCTGGAGCAGGCTGGAGGCAAGGCGCAAGGCGAGCAGCATTCGCAGCCGCAGCGAGAAGCTCATGCCAAGGGCCATTGGTCGGTGGTCTGAGAGAATCGACTTTAATGCTATCTTTTGTGCATTTTCCTCCTCCGGGATCGTGTTCGTGTTTGTCACGACTGTACATGCGTGGCCGGTCCCGCTTAGGTCCAGAGCAAGACGCTCCTCGCTCCTGGCGATGATGGCGGCACAAAAGTCGCCCCTCAGAGTGAGGCATGCGGCGCCGCTCATGTCACTGGATGGGGCGAGCCCAACACACGATGTTTCGACGGCTTCGGAGCCGACTCCCTGCGGCATCTCGACGGATAGCTCGCGCCACCATGTCTGCATGGGCGCCGAAATGCTTGCCGAGAAGATGATTTTGCCGACCTGCTGTCGTCCTGGGGTTTGGCTCGCCTTGATGATGCCGACAAGGTCGTCGGGTCCGTCCTATACAAGTCCTATAAATATCAGCATGGGTCCCTCTTGAAGACGCTCGGCATGTTTCAGGGCCAGAGGACACTGAAGAATCTTGGCGTGGTGAAGACGAACCTGAGAGCAAGGGACCAAGCCAGTAGGCTGCCGGGCGACTTTCCGTATAATGGCTTCGATCTCGTGCAACTTCCCCATAAGCGCTGCATAATTTTGCTCTCCCAGAAACAGCAGGGTCTGGAACTGGACATCTTGATCCTCCAGAAAGCCAACGGGGTCTTGGTCGAGTTTCCCCTCGTCGGTATCGCAGCCGCTGTCTATAGCTAACATGCGGACCGTCTCGATGAGAATTTGCCTCTGAAATAGCAGGGCGTTTGCGAGCTTGGTGATGTAGGCTCGGTGATGGAACAGCAGTCGGGCCTTGCCGCACTCGTTACGCCAAATCTCTGCGGCAGAAATGATGATGGGAATCACCCCGAGGACAACGCCTGCTACCTCCAGTCCGGACATATCGAGTCAGCTAGTGGGCTTCTTGAACTTGAAAACATAGGCCGCGGGCACGGCATCTCGAACGCCATGGACTACCTCGTCAATATGCACCAAGCGACGGCCGAGTACGCAGAGCGGGACTCCAAAGGCCGTACCGTACGCGTCTGCCTCTCCCCCGTCTACGACGTCTGCCGATTCGTCGCCGCAGCCATTGATCTGGGCATGGAGAAATGGCCGACAGAGTTTACGATGCGGGGAGATCGCATGTCCATGGGAGAGCTCGTCGATACGTGCAGTCGGGCTAGGAAAGGTTGGCGCCCCAGCACATCTATAGAGGCGCGAGACATGCAGGCTAAACATCACATCAGTTGCCATTTCCCGGAAAGTGCATTCGTTTGCAGACCTACAGGCTTGCGCAAACTTCCATCTCTAGGCCGGAGAGTCCGTCTACTACCAGCGGCTCTTGGCGACAGCGTACGGGCGATACGATTTTGAGCGCGCGACACTCAACGAAGCTATCGAACGCAGCGATTCAGTGGAACTGAATCCGCTCAAGTTTAGTCAATTTCTTGAGCACATGTGGCCATGAAAACTGCCATGACCGGAGTTAGGGTACATCTTTGCTGTCCTAAAGCCTGTGCTATGGGCAAGAGGCGAGTCGGCTGGGCATCTCGTCAAAGAGACAGAGCAGGTCCTAATAAACGCTGTTGGCGTAGTAAAGGTATAGGGTTAAGGCTTGACTGGAGACGTTTCAGCTCCTCGTTAGACCCGGTTGTCAGTTCCCATATTTGCCTAGCTCCCATGGGTGACCTGGCTAACTCAACCGAGCGACATTCTTCGCGACAATGAGACCCTCGCAGTAGCCCTAGAGTGAAGAACAGCGTACTGCACGACAAGATTAAAGCAAGTACTCGTATAATAATCAACACTTTATAAGATCGTTCGTAGTATTTGGAGCGTTTAAGAACCCAATAGTCGATAAGGTCTCTTATACATTGTCCTCTTCACACTATCCACCCTGGCCGCCCTTGCCGCCCTTGCCACTCTCCCCGTCCAATCCATCCGCCCCGTCCTGTCCATCCTCCCCATCCTGTCCACCCTGTCCGTTGTTACCGCCGCCTTTGCCACCCTTGCCACCCTTGCCGCTCTTGCCGACTTCTCTGGTCACATGGCCGATTAGGTTATCTCGGCGATTTAAAGATTCAAGGCGACCCGAAAGATCTCGACCATTAATCTCAGAACCTGGAATGATGCTATCTCGCTGTTGAAAATTCCTGTCTTGCACTGCCTGAGCAGCAACAAGCGCAGCGAAGAGAGCTGTCCAAGTGAGGAGACTTTTCATTTTAGAAGTCGTTTGGTATCGCAAGCAAGTTGTTCTTAGTTAAGGTACTCAGAGTTTTTAGCCCTTGACATGAGTGAAATAAAGAGAAATCTGCTTAGTGTCTGGGAATAAGACATGCTTTCATACTTCAAATCTTCATATTACTAGATAGATGCTTAGTTATCTACTCGTTGCGCGTCATAGCTCTAGCGTTAAGATACCAGCTTCGCCTCGTTTCAGATTGTGTCTAGACGTGGGAGACGATTAAAGCAAAGAATCAGGCACTCGACTTAAATCTAGTCCAGTACTTCGTAGTGCGGGCGGGAATTCGTGGATACTGCTCCGGAGCCCTATCCCACTTAGGCCGGCTGACGGTAGCCTCATCAGGAACAACGAAGACATCCCACTCACCTCGGGTGGTTACAAGTTCGTCTGCCTCCGAAACTCTTTGCAACTATTGAGAAGTTCTAACCATCAGCCAATCATTCAGCGGCACTGACCAGTCTGCAAGGATCAGCCAGCCACCCATTGCGACTCAGGTCCACCGGCTCGTGACAGGCGCGGGGGAGAACCATAATCTTGATGTCCTCGTCCCGGTGTCATAGCTCTAGCCTAAACCTCCAGCTTCGCCTTGCTTCAGATTTGTTTCCAAAAGTGGGAGAAGCATTAGAACGATCAATGCAACGAATTGGGCACTTATTTACATCCAGATCAGTAGTAGTGCGGGCGAGTAGATCCTGCCCATGAAAAACGAGGCTTATCCCACCTAGGTCTTAGTGCCCCTCATTGAGGCAGTCTTTGAAATATTGCTAAGCGAATGCTGCTAATATTGATTATAAAGTTAACAAGAGCCGTGCCTATAGATGCATGGTAATAGGTTAACAAGCACGACAAAAAAGAGTGCGTAGAGAACGGGCGAGACGAAAACTTGACTGCTAATCTATACCTCTCCTAGCATATCATACCAACTTTATTCTGCTAGACAGAATATTATAGCCCCATTGAATACAGACTAGATTTAAATTAAGGTAAATTTAACTAATCTTGTCAAGCTTTCGATTCTAGGACGTTAAAGTCATTTGGTCTAGAATATTTTGTTACGGAGAGGCTAGAAGAGCTTCAGACTTGTTTTAAAACTCCGGGCCGACCTAGGCTAAACAATTACGGTGTTACTTGGCGAGTCATTGTCGCAAAGCGGGCACGGCGAATTTTTTGGGCAAACGCTCGCGGGAAAGGATGTGAGGTATGATCCTCACGCTCTCTCTCGGCGAGAAGGTCATAGAAGAATAATATCTATACCTCAGCAGCGGCTCATAATCGACTAGAGATCAATGCCGATGTATAATGTAAATAACACGGTGTGTTCTAACTGTTTATATCTCTCTGACCCTACGATAACTCAGCTGTTCGGATTCGAACTCACTTCTTATACGCAACGTGCCACAAAGCTTAGGACCGAAGATCAAAGGCCATATGCAATGGACCCGAATCCCCTGACAACTTCGCAAATGGTCTACATGGTTTTCGTTATCCTCGTCCTTCGAACAGCAGCATTGTATTCCCACGCAGGGGACCAAGATTCGAATTTAGAGATACGCAAACCGCAAGAGCCTGACGATGGGAAGCAGAAGCGGCAAGAAAGTTCAAGCCCAAATGCAAGCATCTCTGCGGCCAAGGCGGTGATAGAGCGCGCCATCACGCACCAACGGAATAAAGCGCTCGGCTCCTTTATACCACTTGTTAACATATCGCTCGGGGCACCTCGGCCGCAAACTTCTCGATGGTCCTCGACACAGGCAGCAGCGACTTGATTGTCGGGCGTACAGGTAGTGTTTTCTGCAAGAACAGAGGCGCCAACTGCTCGGAGACGCAGCAGGGCGGCCGAGGGTCCTTTGACCTGAACAAGACGGTCGACTCGTCGATCATAGGCAAACTCGTCGCGCCATTCCTCAATGATGAGAGAGATGAGGGAGAATTTCGGCAGGCCAATGCCACCGTCGGTAGCATCCAGGTGCCCGACTTACAGTTCGGACTCGCCAACAACGGCTCAACCAAGGGACCCGACGTAGCGCCACTCGTCCCGCTGCTCGGCATCGGGCTCATCCCTGGCGAGACGAGTTCGACGCCGACGTATCCGAACCTACCGCAACGGATGCGTGAGGTTGGCGCTATTAAAAGTAGCATTTACGGTGTCTATCTCAATGACTTTCGTACGTTATGATCCAGTCCCTACGTACCGCTTACCTTGATGGTAGTTCCGGACGAAATAGCCAAGCTGCCTCCTGGTATGTGCGATACCGTGGTTGGGACGGCCGAGTCGCTTCCGCCAGGCCTAAACATCGCGAGCCTCGGCGCACCTATGATGCAGGCCATGTATGTCGCCTTTGATGCCGAACGAAGTAGACTCCTATTCGCACCAGCGGTATTTAATACTACGCGCTCGGATCTGCGCGAACTCGGACCTGAGTGGAATGGAACTATAAGGGGCACGGGAACAAACAGTTAGGAAAGGGGTGGTGAACGGCCGGCGATGGTATATGTGTCAGGCAACCGTTAAGCCATCGCAAAAGTGTAGGCCCGCACGTAATGTGGATATAAGAGTACCTTATATGTTACATGACAATGTGTCACACAAGGGATATCAGCCCTAACAGCCCTTTTTGATCCATAACTTACATGGTCTAATCAAGCTTTCACTACTCAGGCACCCCCACCCGGCAATGACTCTTTGTAGAGCGGAGAGGTCTAAACACGCTGTATGCAACAATCCGGCAAACAACCGAGTGGAGAGCAACTATCACGCGGCAGCAACCTGTTTGAGCATGCTCAGGGGCTCGAAACGACAGAATACACCCGATATGTTTCGACAAGCGCCGATCCCAAAGCGGCCTTGAAGTTCGCCATCGACGACGAGGGCAAGGAAGGAAAAATCGGGTATGTCTTCAAGGTCCGTACCGACAAGAGAATGGTGGCCGTGAACCCATCGCTTGGTTCGTATTCCCCGTCCCAGTGCCAAAAGGAACACGCAGTGGTTGGGTTTATTCCTCAGGTCCAAATCGTCGGCTGGTCTGATACGCTAAGCAGAAAAACGGAGGCGGAGAAGTGAGCCTGCAGAGTAAGTTGGACCCTATTGCTTAAGACACCGACTCAAGGGTCACCATCCGCTCTAACTAGAATCACAGTGCAAGCCTATGCCATCTTTGCAGACCGAGTGCGGTAAAAATAGCCGAAAGCTCATCCTGCTTGCCGGTCTTCCCCTCCCGTGTCCCCCCCCCCCGCCAGCTGTCCGCTCGACCAGACCTTTTGGACCTCTACTCTCTCGGACCTGCTCGGCTTCCTTTGACCTATCGACAGCCTTATCTCTGACAGCCCTAGCTTTCGGCCTCCTAGGACGGCAGCCCCCATCACCGGAATGGGAGACCAGAAAGTGAAGCTGTTGAGATGCACTCAAGGCAAGCTGAAATCACCGTCTGCGGCGTTGGGCCCATCTGTAAAAAGTGCTTCTTAGCTGGGAAATTCGTCGAGGCGGAGGACACGGTGATGACAGGATCGCAGCGTGGGTGCTGTACGGCGACACACCACGTGCTGGATGAATCATGTGCCTCAGAGGGACCCTTTCTCGTTATGCCGACTGTTCCCGTCACGAGAGGAGATCGGGCTGATGCGTAGTATAGCTGCCCCGTCTCCAAGGGTGAAAACTGGTCTCGGACATGCGGCCACGCCATATAGTGCCACTCTCACGATTGCTCGATCGCTTGGCAGCAATAGCCCAATGCCGCAAGCCGGAAGACTTGGTCGAGCCGAGCCATGGAGCCCGCAAAAGTGACACGAACAGGTGTGACACGGCTGTTCGGCGCGAGCTTACCGGGTTAAGCGCCGGTTTAAAGGAACAATCAAGCTCTAGGTCCGTTTGGCAAAAGGAGCGCCGGCATGTTCTGAGCACGAGCAGGCCGGCTAGCATACTAGTTCCTTCGACCATTGGAATAATAATTGTATCAGAAATTCTTCGCCAAAGGGGGGCGCCGGAGACTGGGCGGCAGAGCCCCTGAGACATAATCTGCTGTGTCGCGCAACGTGGTCGCCGAACTACATCTCAGACGAGCCACTATCGAATTACTCGTCTTTGCTATTGTGCGTGAAGGGTGCGGGGAGGAATAGTGAACGCCTTATTGCATCGCCCTCGGCAACCAACGCGTCGTTCCCTTGAGCCGGGTTTTCTTGTTGGCCCCATTCCTTCAGTCTGACCCCCGGCTGGAGGTTGCTTCGTACCACTTGTCGCATCACGGCTGCATGATTCAGGAAACACCAACATGACCGAGTGAGACAGCTCTAGCGATTACGAATTCCAAGGTCCGAGCCGTGTAGTCCTCGGCACTCAAGGGAGTTATAAGTAGCTGGCGCCCCCCCCCCCCCCCCCCCGAGCCAGGATCATCCGTCCACCCACGACCGGCCGGAAAGTCCTGATCATCCATCGTCGGTGGGCACAAAGACGGCCACCATGGAGCTAAACACATACACGGTCCGGGCCATCGTGTGCGTCTCTTGCAACAGGATGATCCTTGCCAACGACCCCAGTCCGCTCAAGGACATTGACACGTTTTGGAACAAGGCGACATTCCATCTCGTCGTCTGCAGCATGTGCGAGAACGCCTGTGCCGGACGCGTCAGCACAAAGGTGGGCGTCTACGACGATCCCCTCTCGGCAAAGGCCACGTTTGTGTCTGCCGACATGATCAGGACCTCGAATGCGTTTGCGAGGGCCTGCGAGATCATGGACTCGACCCCGGACCTGGGCGAGTTCAAGGGGAGAGTGCCCATTGTCAACAGATCGGACCTGATGCAGCGCTTCCCCGGCGAAACAGAAATCAGCTACGTGTCCGTGTCGGACAGGAACTCAAAGACGATGGGGGTGCGTCCCTACATGGTCACCAACTTCTTCTAGTCGGGAGGCGACGGGCAGCTCTCATGTTGACCATCGAAACCGACGTGAGCTTCTCGAGCCATGCGACCACCGCGACGACCTTGGCCATCAGTTACTTCGCTTCGAACAGACGGGGAATTGCACACGCCTGCGTTCAATGTTCTGCGTGGACCAATGACGGCACCACAGACGGCATGACCAAGCTTTGGGGGGCAACTCTTGAAGAGAGTTGAGCCATATGCTGGTACAGAACTGGAACAGGGTTAGAGGCCCATCCCTCAATCTTCGCCATCCATGCTTGCCCCATCGGTGTACCTCGGCACGCAAGGACCAGACCGTAGGCGCCAATGCCAGGTCCTTGAAAACAAGTACGGCTACTCTCTCAAGCGGGCGGCTTATTTGACGGCCGCCGAGTCGCGTTGTCTGGGCTGCCGTAAGGGAGCAAGCAGGCGGCTTGCAGGGGCCAGGGCCGATCAGGACGACATGCAAGGGCGAAAGGGGCAGAGTGAGGCAAGGAGAAAAATGGGTATTTGTCATAATGAGAAAAGTAGATGGCTTGCTTTGGCGCTGGAAGCACTCTACAACATGTATGGGACAGGTGTTTGTCGTACAAAGGATAGCTCATGGCACGTTGGGCGCAGTTCAACAACACTACAATGCCGCTCCAAACTTCAAAAAAAGGACTCGAGTTTAGCAGCACGATGGCTATCTGAGCTCCGACTGCGTGGGGAACTCCATTCCACCACGAAGACTAGGGCCACAGTAGATGAAACGTTGACGCTGCGAGAGGGCTGACAACGACGGCCGACGGCAGGAACTCTGGCAAGACAAAGTACAAAGCAAGTGCGTTGCGTATGGCATGCTTGTTCAATACAACAGAGACATGAGTCCGGGGTCTTTGTGTACACTGGGCCCCCGGATTGGAATCCATCAGGAGTCCCGGGTCACGTTTCGGTGTAAGATCGCCAAACCGATTTTTAGACCAAGGATCACCTCCATGGGCAAGATCGACACGTGCTATTTGCAATCTTTACTGGACTGGAACCTGGGCTCTTCCCCCGAGACCATCGATTGCGCTCTAAGCATGCAAGCGCGAGGAGGACTTTAAAGGTGTGGCGTTATCACGATGACTTGGAGCACGTTATTCAATGTTCCGCAGAGACTGGACCAATTAACGTACATTTATGGAAGTTGGTTTGGCAGCTGAAGTGTTGAAGCAACTGGGACATCACAGGTGGCTATGCACGGGGATTGGCCAGACGAGACATTTGCACCTTTGTTGGCCTTGGACTCGACCAATGCCGCCTGACCTTGAGTGCTTCAACACAGACTTTAAAGGAGTGAGTGAGCCATCTATTGATGATTCTATCTAGACTCTAGCTATAGAAAGGAGTGGGAGGCGGTCTGACATGGACATAGCTGACAAATGTCGACATAAACTTCTAGAGATCACCAGTCTCTTCTAATAGCGCCGCTAATTATTTACTCTCTGCCAGCAGAAAGAGTTTTAAAAGGGGGGGCCGTTGATGAACCCGTTTCGAAAGTCGGCATTAGCAGCAGCAGCATTGGCACGATTCTCGAAGAATTGGCCATTAGGTCCACCCCTCTCGAGATTCGCACGATCTCGGGCTCCGTCGGCAAAGCCGATAGATTCATCATCGAGGCCAAACTATACTCGCTCGTTTCATCAGCATGCCGCTCCTAATTAGCCTGCGTGAAGGATCGGAAGGGATAAATACAATTTGTCGGCGAGTAACTTCTCGGTCCTTTGGTAGGGGGCTGGCTGTAGCCAGGGCAACAAGAGCGAGGATAACGGCCGAGGTCTTCATCTTGGGCAGTAAACCGTTGTGAGGAAATTGAGATGATTAGAAGAAAAAGACTTGATGGTTTTTCGATAGCACAGCTAAAGAAAAGACTTGGAGAAATGTGTGTATGTAAAAGAAAAGACGTAATGGATTTTCGATAGCACAGCTAAAGAAAAGACTTGAAGAAAAGATTTGGAAGTTGTCGTATAGCACAGCTATAGAGCGAATATGTTTAGGATGGATACAATGGCATCTTTGAGGTCGAGGTCTGCTGCTTTATATACATCTTCGTGGCTCTCTACTAATGAGTCTGTCGGCGATAAAAGAAGCATCAGGCTCTCAGGGTGAGGGCTGAGAAGAATGAAACTACGCGCAGGGATGAATCCTACACGGTTGAGTCGACTCCCCGAGACGCCTTGACCGCCTCACTGTTCTAGACCTCGCTTGTCACGCCATTCAACGCAGATCACCAACTTCTTACTTGACAAGTTTGAGATAAGACCCCATCCATCGAGGGCAGAGCAGCGCTCACCGATACAAGGCTCGAGTATAACGGCGGACTGGAACGTTTCAATCACGCCTAGCAAAGCGGTGATCATGTCTCTGAAGCAGTCAGCCTCAGCTGCTTCCTGATGTGTGCCGCCTACTTGAGTCATTGCGTCACTCTAGGCCGTTCTGTCGTCGTTCCCCTTGCCAGGTTTCCCAGGCTCTGACCCAAGATATCGCCGACCGTTCACCTTGCCGGACAGCATGTTCGAGAGTAAAGGAGAGGCGATCGTTCAAAGGTGCGGTTTGACGCGCGACCGCCGAAGTATGATCTACGTGCATCTCGGCTGGTGCGTGAAACGCCGGCACCGTGGTGGGAGGAAGAGCTCGCCGCCAGGGTGACGTGTTTCGCGGAGGTTCTTGGCTCTGACTAGCTTAACCTTATTATTGGCCTTCTAGAAGCACTCTGGTGGTAGTGACCGCTACAGTGAAACAATGAGTTCGTTCATGTCCGTGCGAGCCGCTGTCGGCAAACTACGTTTGAGGCTAGCGATGGAAGCCGAGATATACTAGGCCGTAAGCTGTCGTAAGCGGCCGTAGGCTGCCGTACTCCAGTGGTCGGTGTCCGAATAGAGGCCCGGAAAAAACATGTCGAGAAGCGGCAGCAGGGTGGGAGAAGCGCCGAGGGATCGCTGGACCCAAAATGCATTCACTCCAAAGCACTGTACTGGACAATTCTCTTCGGCGGAGATTCTTGCCAGTTTCACCCGATCCAGGAGAGGTCCATACTAGCTCCGAAGACGGCTGTCTCACGAATGCGTTCAAGGGAGAAGAGAAACACGAATACAACGGGCCGGTGCTGCGTGACGAATCGGGTCGCGTCCCGAGTCACTCGGAGCCTGCTGCGGCTGCTTCGGTAGTTCATGCGCCACCTTGACTCTACGCCGCTGGGAATGGCTCGCATGAGGTCCTCTTTTCTTGATTTATGGCGAGGGGCAACAAGTTGGAAATATGTATCACCAGGGACGGACCAGGTAGCCGAAAGCACTCCTGTTCAAGCCCCTGCTGGAACTTTGTACAGTCGTTCTGGGCACAAGGGCTCAGCAACCCCGGTCCAACTCTTGTCATCGCGAGTCCCGTCTCAAGCTGGATGCCAGAATCGGGTGCGTTGCTGTACGCAGACCTAAACCCTGATCGAAGCAACTTCCCTCAGAAGTTCTGCGTCGCCCCCCTCCCACGGATTCTCGGCCTGCATCTTTCGCAGCAGATCCGCCTTCTGCGCGTTTCTCGGTCGGATCTGAAAAGGGAAATCGACCGGGCGGGAGATCAGCCCTGCTGTAGCCTCGAGCTTGATGTCAATCTCTGACCCCTTTTCGTCCATGGCTTTGCTGATGCTGAAAACGGCCAGGACTTGGGACACGATGATGAAAAGGTTCGCATCGGCGAGCCACTGGCCAGGACATATTCGACGTCCGAACCCAAACACGACAGACCGGGGGTCGGGCTCGTTGCGCGGCGAAGAGTATCGTTCCGGGTCGAAAGCGTCCGGGTCTCGGTGGACTTGGGGATCGTGCGTGAACCACCATATCGCCGGCAATAACTGAGCTCCCTTGGGAATGTCATATCCTCCACAGGTAGTGGCCTCGGTTGACGCATGCGGTGTCCCCATTGGCACGACAGGAAGCCAGCGGAAGGCCTCAGTGGCCACCCCCTCGATGTATGGCATCTTGTCCCGATCGTCGAAGCGCGGCAGCCTGTCTGGGCCGACGACGTCGTCGATTTCCTGTTGTGCCTTTCTCTGAACCTCTGGGAAGCAAGCCATGGCCAACAGGAAGCTGCTGAGGTTGGACGCGGTCGTGTCCGCGCCTCCAGCGAACATGATGGCGGCTGTGTTCTTTATGGCATCCTCGAGCTGGCCGGCTTTCTCATCGGAGCTCTCTTCCCCCTTGTCTCTGCTTTCGTCGAGCAGCCTGGCCACATACGACGGCCGAGGGTTCTTACCAGCCATCTGCCTCTTAGTGAACAAGAAGGGCACATCTGCCACTTCCTGATTGATCCGATCGTATTCTCGACCCGTCTTCTTAAACTTCATCCACGGGAGACTGCTTGGAAGGTATCGGAGCCCGGGTACAATGTCCACCATCCACGCCAGCGGGAGAAAGGCCAACGACAAATTCATCATCATTTTCTCAATCAAGTCGACAAGGTCATCGTCCTTTTCTTGCTCTATCGAGTAGCCGTAGGTGATCTTGAGAATGATTGCGCCCGTCACACTGTATCCCAGTCAGCACATGCCGGCCGAGCGAGGGGAGAGGCGAATCGAGGTTGGTTGACAGGACATACCTCTTGAAAAGCTTCAGCAGGTTCTCGGGCTCGCGTTGAACCCGTACCAGAAAGTGCTGCACCTCTCTGTCCACGACCTCGTGGTATCGCGAGACAGCTGACTTGGTTCCCAACTGCTGGTGGATCAGGCGACGGTGCCATCGATACGTGTCGTCAAATTGCTTGCCGGGGAGAAATCTATTGAATCCACACAATTGGTTGGCAAACTCCAGTGTTGGTCGTCCAGACGTCTTCTTTGCCGTCTTGTCCAGGAGCTCTTGTGCGGCCTGTCTATCGTGGATAACCACGATTGTCTTGCCCATTACTGTGACGGAGCTGACTGGGCCATAGAGGTCTTTGTGCTTGAGCCAATGCTGATACTCTGGCACGCCTTTGGGAGGGAGGTCCTTGATGTTGCCCAAAATGGGAATGGGCTTCGGTCCGGGAGGCAGGTTGAGCTTGGTCCTTTTTCGAACATGGTCGAGGTAAAGCAAGACCCCGATGACGACAAAGATGCCCTGTATCAAGTGTGGGTTCGCCATGGAGAAGAAATCAGTGTATCTGTTGAAATGGTCTAGTTTCAAGGGTCGCTGTTGCTCGGAAGATGGTGTCTCTTGTGGGGAGTGTTGACTCGGAGAAGGATGGGCAAACTTGGGGCTTTTACAAAGAGGGCTACTCTGTACTGCTTCATGATGAAACCGTAGCATGAGTATCAATTCTTTGGGGAAAGGTAGAGGCAATGCATGTGGCTGCGTGTCAAGGGTCTGGCCGGCTTTCCGAAGGCCAAGGCCGAACGAGCTGCAGGGGAGAGGCGGCAAGAGAGTGACAAAGAGGTCTCGGGGTCGCATGAAGCAGGATGCGAGTAAATGGTCGAATATGCTGGCGCTTAGTGAGGCGTTGCATAAGAGAGAGCCATGCCAACACGGCGTTTATCCGCTCGAAGAGCTCCCGATGTTTCATTGCATGTAGCTTGGCACTACTGAAGACAATGGCCGTTTCTGTCCAGAGGCTACATGCAGTGATCGAGACGGGGGAACACTGAACGCTGTGCACTCGCGGCCAAGGACCTGGGGTGGAGCATCGTCTACCGATTGTGATTCGTAACCCTGTCTCTTTGAAAGATGGCTTCCTCAGGCATGACAGGTCGCTTCACATGATGTAGCCAAATCGTGGTGGTGTCTTGAGGTTGGAGCCGGGACAAGGAGGCCGCCCTCGCCTACCATACACACACCCATGTAGGGTGCTGGAGGGCTACGCAGCATCGCACACCGTTGGCCCGAGGTGCATACGAGATGCATGGAGCGCTCAAGTCACGGAGGAGGTTGACTTGGTCCCACCCCCGGCTCTACATGTAGTGAGCCATCCGGCCTTGATGGGATCCAAAGATGGACACGTGTACATGAGGCTTCTCGGCATGGACCGTTACCGCTGTGCTGATTTGCCTGCGAGATGATGTCAGGCTCTGAGTTTGAAGCGTCCGGTGAGCCTGGCGCCGACATTTGGCCCAAAGCGTACGACATGAACGCCCAAAGACTTGGCATTGTCCGCCGTCATGCCCACAGCAAACATTTGATCTGGTAGGTCTCTCTGGGCTGATCTGTTGACGACTTCAATGTTCATTGATTGCGTTGGGCCAGCAAGGCATGCATGACCCTCTCGGGAGAGTCGGTCCACTTGCGTAACGTATGTATGTGCATACATATATTGGGGCCGGTGAAAAGGCCAACCATGTTCCGGGATATTGATTAACAGGCAGGCAGCTCGGCACGTCTCGTTGCATGCAGCAATGACGTTGGCTTATAGAGGGTGTTGCCGACAAGGTAGCCGTCGACAGTTGCACTCGTTCATGCACACGAGCAAACAAGACTGCAAATCATAAGTCGAACCGTGTCTGTTACACGTCTAGTCTGACAGGTTCGGAGCAACGGCGCATCATCACCGTCCTGATGCATGATGACTGCTGCAGCCTTCCAAGACTGGACAGCCTTCCGCGGAGGCCGACGAGGCCCCTGGTGCAACCACTCAAGCACGCAAGAAAGCGAACGTGTGTGTGTACAGTACAGTAGGGCTCATGCAGCATGTGACAGAAGACTGCAGGAGGCGCCCGCCATTCGGGGGCTGGCCATCCAACCATGCCGAGCAATACTTCCGACAGGCCATCTCGGAGGTCATCAAAATGCCGGACGCTGATTGCACAGTTTATTGATCAACCCAGCGTCATGACGGTGACGTGGGGCGGCAACTACAAGGCCGATTAAATGGCACGAGAAAACAATAATCTGACGCCTTTGTAGCCTTGTTGGATAGGACGTCCCCTCATTCCTTGTATAGCAGACGTCCTCATCGTCTTGTTTTGATTCATCGATTGCTTGGAGGGCATTCCTCCACCGATGCCGAATGGGTTTCTGGTGTGGCCATGAATCAGGGGTGCGCTTGTCTTGCGCGTGGTGGCTGCTCAACGTCGTATATCGTCTCGACTAGATACAATGACTGGCCTGAGATGGAATCAAGGTTCAACGGGCAAGATACGCTGAACGGGCCCGCCTTCTCCCGCGTCGGTGAGCCGGTTCTCGACCTTGCGTGTGAGCCGGTCTCGACCTTGCGGCACATGAAGCCGCAAACGACCAGTCGGCTTCGTCCTGGCCAGAGGTTGCATCGTCGTCCTTTGTTCCGCTGCCTTTTTCGGCCATTGCTGCTTTCGTCGGCGTCGCGGCCGATGAGCTGTCGGGTTTCACCGACAGGGAGCTGTCACTTTCCTACCTCTACTTTCAACATGCCGAGAGCCCGAGGTCGACGGCGGGGAACAAGTCACAGGGACCGTCCTCGAGAAGAGACTTGCAAATAGGGGCGTGAATGGCACATCTGCCCCCAGCCCGAACCTCTCCCTCAACGTCGGCATCGTCAAGCAGCCATCAGGGGTCTCCCTCGCCATTGCCGCCACAGGCCTCGTCCTCCAGGCTGGCGTTGTCGCGCTGGCCGGCGTCGGCGTGTGGATTCTCGGATGGAATCTCGGCAACACCGAAGACCCTGCTTCTGGTGACTACGCGTCCGTCACAGTCGTCGCAGAAGAAGCAGCGAGGCGGAAACTTTGAACGGCAAACCTCCTTTGCCGCCACGGCCGCCCTTTTCGGCTACATGATGCTCTCTGGTGCAGCCCGTCATCACCGTCATCATGAGCACTCTTCGGGGATTTTGAAAGGACGCCAACTAGCTGGCAGACAAACCTGATTTAGTCTCACGATATGAGCTCGACTAGCTCTCGAACGGCATCGCTGCGCCCGCTAGTGCTTGTGAGACCTCTTGGCACATGACAGGACGGTATGAGCAGGCCAGGACAATGGGACCTGACGAAGACAGTAAACCAGGCAGTTTGACGAATCCTCGGAAAGAGCTGTACAAGGGGTCCAAGCCTGCCAAGCGGGAGTGTCGAATCCAAGCAAATGGCTCATCTCCACGAGCGGTGATGTGACTCGATCGGACATGGCCTCAGCTGGCCTCGTGGAGCTTGGAAAGCCGCTCCACCTGCGCATCCGGCTTGCTTATCTGACCGGTCACATTTCTGCCATGGAAGCCTGGCTCAGCTCAGCCTTGGACGGCGAGGGCCGAGAGTCAAAGGATGAATATGTCAAGGTCCGAGCCGACCATGCCTATTTCATCTGTCATACATGGAGTATCGGAGCTGATATTGGAGACTCCGAAGCCGGCATCTAGCTACGGGTTTCGGCTGCCACTTCTGGGAGAGGACAGAGCAAGTTACCTTCGAGAACATGAAGCTCACGCCGTCGGCCTCGGACTATGCCCACCAGCACCGACCTCGTCGACCGGATGGCTTGCAGACTCTGCACACATGGAAGCGATTCTAGGCCTTTGGATGTGGGCTTTGACTTGTGATGAGCGTCCCAGACGGGGTGATGAAAGTGCCGTCACGTGCGTTTCTTCGGCTCAGGAGATTTCAGGCGCGAGAATCGTTGTCAGTCGTAGTGACGATGACAGAGCTTTGAGGGATCAAGTGAGTAGCGTGCAGGGCGAGATGGGTCTTTGGTTTGATGCCAGCGTATTGCGATACCGCGAGGCCACCCTCACCCCTGACCAAGGGGGCGTTCACGGACTCGCCGTTTGCTGGCAGCTTGCTCCTGGGCAGCTAGCTGCATCTTCCAGAGTGGGAAGCTCTTTCGCCGGATGCAAGAGACACGAGACCCGCCCTTCAGTTGAGGCAATTCTCGGGGTGGAGAGTATCGCAAGGTGCAAGAATGCAGTGACTCTAGTGCTCAACCACTCAGTCTTGGGATGAGTCAGGCATCGAGCACGAGGGCCGAGCAGAGAGGCTTCGAGCATTGCGCTTTCCGGTGTCAACGGAAGCTTCGTTGTCAGATCTCTGTGCCCAAGAGCTCTTTACGGCACTCGTTGCGTCACTTATGACTCTCCTATCTTCGGACAAGGCGACGATTGATGAAAACGGCGGCTCGGTGCGGTTGGGGAGCACAACGATGAAAGTCCTCGGGCAGAACGGTCTGGGCTCTCAACTTGACGCACACTTGTGCATGATTCTAGCGTTGCGAAAGAAACTCCCCTTCCAGATGGTGATGACTTGCTCGACGCAGTCATCAAGATGACGAGCGAGTATCGAACGAGGCCATGGGGACCCGAACCGAGGCGCTGTTGAGATGCATCTGCTAGCGCTCTTCTCCGCGACAACATGATGCGAGCCCTTTCTTTGCCCGAGCACTGCGAGCAACCGGAGAGATCTATCAGCACTCGCTTTCTCGGTATACAGACTCCTCGAGGAGAGACTTTGGCTATCAAGGTGTTGGGCGGATCAACGACACATTTGGCTTGGACAATCAGGGGTACCTGCTGAGCAGAGGCGCAAATATAGAAGCAAGAGACAATGTCTGACGTACGCCGCTCGACTGGACGACGTTCACTGCTCGTAATGCCATCAAGGTCTGGAGTGGCTGAGCGAGAACAGTCGAGACCAGGGGGATGCAAGGGACCCCGAGAATCAACTAATATCCGAACTACGTCTGCGACTTTGAGGGGCCAATCGAAAGAATACCATGATGATGGGCTCTGTTGGCGTGACTGTTAGTCGTCGACTGATCTCCCACCACTCTGATGCGTTTAGTGGCCAAGCACGAGAGTCGCGATGAAGAAAAATGTGAAGCTGTTGCCACTGCTCTCCGGCCCGGTGTCCTGTCTCTAGTCTCAATCGTTTGCCGTAGGTTTGGAGGCTGACTGCAATCCGGTGACCAGAGTGTGGATGCACAGCAGTGTTGATAGTGGATGATATGGTTGAGAGAGCGCCCGATGGACACTCCATGTGCTCCGGAATTGTTGACTCACTTCGAGGACCAAGTTTTGCACCAATTGAAGCCATCACGATCCTCTTAAACATCGAGTGGGGTCCTAAGCAGTGCTCTCCCAATTGGGTAATTCAGGGCGCACCGCCTTTGGCAGAAATGGCGCCACCGCCCGGCAGAAAAAAGCGCCCAGCAGGCTCCCATGATCCATTTCTGCAGCATAACCAGAGCCTGCAATTGCGCGCCGAGCAAATCGCCAAAATCAGCGCCTCATGAAGAAGCAAAAGAGAGATGGAGGCTCCTCCTCCGGCCGCATCGCCGATGCGCGATTCGCGAGCTTCGAAACCGATCCTCGATTCCGTCTGCCGTCCAAGAAGCACACCAAAACAACCATTGACAAGAGATTCTCGGGCATGCTCAACGATGATGACTTTATAGCCACCGCAAAGGTGGACCGCTACGGCCGCAAGATCAAGTCGGACGCCAAGAAGAAGGCTCTCCAGAGACTCTACCAAACCGAAGACGGAAACGGCGACGGGCAAGAGGAAGATGACGTGGACGATGACGAGCTCGTTCAAAGAGAGCTGAGGGCGGCACACGAGAAAGCCACCCAGAAAAAGCACGATCCCGCTCGTCAGGGCGGCTTCTCCTCCTCCGAGTCTGACTCGGATGACGACTCTTCGGCAGACGAGGACGACGAGGACCAGGAAGCCGGCGGCGTGGGCCTCGTCGCCCACCATGACATGCATCACCTCCAGGGCCAACAAGCAGAGGTGGAGAGTGGCGAAGTGACAAGTCGCCTGGCCATTGTCAACTTGGACTGGGACCACGTCAACTCGGCCGACCTGATGGCCCTCTTTTCCAGCTTCATCCCGCCTGGTTCCGGCCGCATCCTCAGCATCTCCGTCTACCCTAGCGAATTCGGCAAGGAGCGCATGCGGCAAGAGGAGGTCGAGGGGCCACCCAAAGCTCTCTTCAAGGACGATCCGGAAGCCGACTCCGACTCGTCCGACAGCGACAGCGACAGCGACAGCGACAATGCCGACGAGGAAATCAAAAAAGGGCTGATCGAGGAGGGAGACGACCAAGACTTTGACAGCGATGCCTTGCGATCATATCAATTGGACCGCTTGCGCTACTACTATGCCGTCATGGTCTGCTCGAGTCCGGAGACGGCCAAGCACATTTACGAGGCAACCGACGGGACGGAGTATCAGTCGTCATCAAACGTGATTGATCTACGGTTCGTTGCCGACGACGTCGCCTTTGAAGACGCGGCCCGAGACGAGTGCTCCAAGGTGCCCGACTCACACAAGCCCGTCGACTTTGTGACCAATGCGCTGCAGAGCTCCAAAGTGAAGCTTACCTGGGACATGCACCCGGAAGAGGCATCGCGCAAGGAGTCGATCAATCGGGCATTCAGCGGGAGCCGGAACGAGCTGGAGGAAAACGACCTGCGAGCCTACCTCGCCAGCGACAGCGATGGTGAAGAGGAGGATGCCGACGAGGGCGCAGACGATCATAGCGAGGGCGGCGAGTCAAAGCTGACTAAAAAAGAGCTCGCGCGCAAGAAGATGCGAGAAGCGCTCGGGCTGGCAAATGAGGCAGCGCCGAGTCGCGCAAAGGACGGACCAGTTGGCGAGATGCAAATCACTTTTGCCCCGGCACTGACGGACCGCAAGGCGAAGGAGTCGGAGCAGGAAGAGACGACAATTGACAGGTACAAGCGCAAGGAGCGGGAACGGAAAGAGAGGAAGCGACAAGATGTAAAGGCCAGGCGCGAGACCGCTTCGCAAGGTCAAGAGAAGGAGGACAAGGCAGTGGAGGAGGATGCCGAGGAAGATGCAGGGTTCGAAGACCCCTTCTTCACGGCGGAAGACCCTGCCGCCGCACCGTCCAAGACGTCCATGCGCAAAGATGAGCGGCGCAAGAAGCGCGAAGCACGCCAAGCGGCCGAGGCCGAGTCGGCCGAGCAGGCAGCGCGCTTGTCCAAGGTCATGGCCGAGGGGGCGGACGAGAACCGGGCTGGCCACCTGGAGCATTTCGACATGAACGAGATTGTGCGGGCGGAGAAGGAAGAGGGGAAGAAGGCTCGGAGGAGGAAGAAGAATGAGGCAATCTCGGGCCGGGCCGGCCTCCAACAAGGGTTCGAAATGGACGTGGGCGACGATCGATTCAACGCCGTGTTCGACAGCCACGAATACGCCATTGACCCGTCCAACCCCAAGTTCAAGGCCACGGGCGGAATGAAAAAGCTGCTGGAGGAGGGACGCAACAAGAGGAAGGCTGGCGACAATGTGGAGAGGGGGGAGCTGGCAAGGGGGAGCGCCGGGGCGAGCAAGAGGGCCAAGAAGGGAGTGCGGTGACGATGCGGCGATGTTTTCCATGAAAGGGCTTGCTTCGAAGGCTTGCATAGACAAAGCTCTTGGGGGTCGGTGTCTACTGCTGTTCGAGTCAACGACCATTTCCTTGAGCTAGCCTGCGGGCTGCAAGAGGCGGGCAATGCCGTCGACGGTTTACGGACAGTTGAGATGGGCAAGGCCTGGACCAGCATCTTGTCCAACGAACATATCAGGATATGAGAATGTATCGAGCCGGGACGTGGATGCCCACTAGATCCTGGAGATGTGGAACTGTGAGTTCAACGAGGTGGACCAAGTTGTGGGCGCCGTTTCAGTGGGCGGCGCCCTCGAGCGGCATACTAAACTAGCAGTAGTTGCCTCGCCGTCGCATTCAGTCGTACGTGATTTGAACCCGTCATGAGGCTGCTTGAGGGGCGGGATCCCCTTTGTAGTGGCGCCTGCTCCAGTCCACTGCATCGAGCGTAGCCATGGAATCCAGCGGCGATTTCCGCCAGGGGTGAGTAAATATCAGGCGAGAAGCAATCGACAGAGGAAGAGGAGGCAGTTGGAATATAAAAGGAATGGGCTGGCGACATTACACTGCTTCCTCCTCTTCCTGTGCTGTCTGTGCACGTTATTAGGAAAGGAAGTTGCCCCTTTTTCTCAGATATATGTATCCATGGTGACAATGCTGGCTGCTCTCTGCCTCTCGCTGCTCCTGGGCCTCACTCACGCCCTGCCAATGATGGCCATCGATGCAGACAAGCACCAGACGACGGTCGCCGCTGTAAGTCGACGCCAGCTCCTCCCACAGGCCTTTGTTCTCCTCACTGACGGCCGGTCAATCTCCTACAGGCCAGGGGAGGCCGACATGTCCACGGCCATGGACTTGTGGGTTGCGCGATCCCGCTCAACTGGCGGCCCGGTCCGCAAGCGAAGGAAGTCGAGAACAGTGCACAAATCTTGACGAAAGCGGTGGTGAAGCTGGGTCAAAGCAACAAAGTCCCGTGGCGGGTGAGCAGGTTGAAGAAGAGGCCGGTGGCAAAGCAGAGAAGCAGATTCCGCCCGAATGGCAGATACGGTTAGGGAACTCGTCGGATCCAACCACCGGTCGGGGATATGTGTGCCCCGATGGCCCTCGTCGATTCCAGTGGTCCTCCACACGCATTACAACATAGAGCAGCGTCCGGTCGTAAAGTTAGAGACCCCATTGGCAAGGAAGCGTGTTCTTGAGTTTACATGGGCAGCCGAACCCCTGCATCTTCTCCCCTTTGAGGCTGTACGAATACATATGAGTGCTCGGTACTTCATACCGTGGCGATACCACAGCTCTCTGAGCAAATCATCCGAGAAGAAGACATGCATGCGGGGTGCGGGAGGGCATGGGATCCTATGGCTGCCGACCTCTCGTATTCATATCTGATCGACTTGGTCCGAGGCCAGCTGGAGATGATCTCTCGCTGCAGGCAAATATGGGTGGGCATCATCGGCATCGGTCTAGTTGATGGATGCCATACCGTCGTATTGTATGTCGAACTCGCTCAACCCATGGAACCATGGACGGCAATGCTTGTTTTGTCCCACCAGCGGCCAGGCAAAATCTGGGGAAATTGCCCGTCGCTCACGCGGACACCAGGAATATGGCCAGAAAAGTCCAGGCGCCGGGCCCTAAAACGGCGCGCATGACTCTGGCGCCACGGGCGGGCTCCAGCGTGACGAGGCATTTTTCACCTCCATGTTCCCGTATTTAAGCTATAGGCTTTTTCTTATCTTGACCCTGGAAACGATGGCGTAGCTCGTACATATAGTAGCATCAAGTCCCAGCCCCACCCCCATGTTTTGGCCCGTCTTGTCTCATGATGGTGGTGTTGCATGCCCCTACGCAGTGCAGCGTGGGAGGGGAATGAGGAGGCATCTGTTATCTCGCGGTCCGAGTGAGGCTTCTCGTGAGCGGCTGCTGGACGACAATGACGGCGAGAACAGAGGCCGTGGTGACACGGACGAACGCTAGATAAGAGCCATGGTGCGAGGCAGGACGGATGAAACGGGGCCGTGCCGACGCCACACACACGGTCAAGGCCATCATGACGGCGATGCAGCATCAAGCTCTGAGAAGAAATCACGCCTGGGGAGAACAACCCCGGGCCGCATCCGAGAGGCAGAGACAGGAAGGGAGAAAAGAAGGAGTGGGGAAGGGGGGCAAAGAGCCGCCGTTGCGGGCTGATGGAGGGTGGCGGCAAGGGCCAGCTCGCGTCATGGCCGCAGCGTCTGCTGGTCGTGACTGGCTGCCTCTAGTCTTGCGCGACAGTGGTGTGTGCGCCTATCTATCTGTGTGTCGCCTCGGAGGTTGAACGAGGAGTTGACTGCCGCTCGCCCGTCAAACGCCACAGCAGAACAGCCCACGGGGAGGCTTCTCTTGATGTATGTACTTTACTCCATATCTCTCCCGCCGTCACAGCCGTCAAGCGAGCTCGTGCCATGAGGGGAAGGGGGCAATGGCGGGAGGCGAGGCGAGTCGGTACATGGTGACGGCGCCTCCATGTCACAACTGCGCGGTGATCGCTGATGAGGGTATTCTAGTGGCACCGGGGAAAGGGGGGGGGGGGGAGGAAAGATGGAGGGAGGGGGCGAAAATCCGCCGTCTGGGGCGGTGAGACGGACGTGTTTATCCCACGGGGAGCCGACTTCCCATGTTTTATAACCAGGGCTTGGGACGAAATAAAACGACAAAACCCCGGTGGACTGGGCTGGTTTCTTTCCCTGGTGGGTTGTTTTTTGTCCTGATTCCTTGCTCCTCGGCCGCCACTTCTTCCAGGCTTGACTGCGCCCTGAAGCCGTGCCCCCCTTTCTTGACGCCTTGGAGGCCTTGAATCCATCCACCTGGGAAATCTCGGTGGTTTTTTTTTCTTTTTTTTTTCAACAGCTTTGCCTCGAGCAGCGCCTGGTAGCGCTGAGGGCTCTCGGATCGCCATGAGCGCCGCCGCCGCCGCCGCCGCCGCCACCGCCCCACTTCCCCACTACGGCTACGGCTCCATCACGCCGCCCGGAGATGGAGCTCCGGACCGAAAGCCGGAGCGGCATTCTCCTCATTCCGCTACACCGGCCCCACGCGCCTCGACCGCCCCCTTCGCCGTCAACCGCCCACAGCGCATCTCCATCGCCGTCCTGTCCGCCCTACACATTACGCGCGGCGTTCTCCTGCTCGCCTTCCCCGCGCTGGGTCTCGGGCTCCCGGGCCTCGTCGGCCTGCCTCCGGCCATGTCCGGGGCCTCGGGCGGCGGTGCGCCGGTGGCGATGCTCGTCAGCGGCCTGCTGGGGGTGCGCGACGTTCTGCTCGGCGGCCTGCTGGCGACGGCCGATCGCCGGTCCGACCGGGAGCTGCGCCGCGCCCTGGCCATTAACCTGCTGAGCGACGCGGCTGACACCTTTGTCCTCATCTTCGCGGCCGCGTGCTGGCGTCAGCATCGCCAGAGCCCTGTTGCTGAGATTGGCGCCGTTGCAACGCTGGCCATTGTCGAGCACGTTACCCTCTGGACCATGGCCGCCCAGCTCGACGAGGGCTCCCGTCGCCCTGCTGATGCGGCTGCTGCGTATCAGGCCCGCCTGCAGGCCAACGAGGACAAGAACCTGCGCCTCGACATGTGGTTTGCCGACATGAGGCGCTCGGAGGAGATGCGGCAGTCCTGTTCTCCCGCCAAGCTGCCGCAATGAGGATGGAAACGTGTGTTCTGGAGGGCACCATCTCTACTGTGTCGTCGTCTCACGTCTCGCAACCATTCTCGAATCTTGCCCGCCATTCCAGGCTTCCGAGTTGGCCGCGAGTCGTCTCAGTCATCTCGGTCCAACGACAGGAAGAGGGGGCGGTGAAGAATGTCCCGTCTCCCCGTGCAAGGTTGAGCACACATTCCTCAACGGCCAACACGCAGGCCCTTTAGGTGCGCAGCAACGTTTCTCACGTGTCGAAGCCACGACCTTTTCCACAGTTGTTGGCTTTCGACGACCGTTTTGCCATGCGTCGTCTCGCGTGGGCCGTCTTTAGCACCTCCCCCTTCCCCCCCCTGCGTCTCTGAACGGGCACCATGTCGAGGATCCGCAGTCATCTCGTCTCGGTCGAGACGAGGCTCAGTGCCCTGCTTGTAGGACCAAGCTTCCATGGCCAGTGCTGGGCCTGAGATGACGAATCGAACGTCGGGCGAGGCCTGGGCCGCTCTCACTCAGGGTGGTTGTTTGTTGGCTCCCGTACAACCAACACGTGGATGGTGCTCCTTTAACAGGCAGCAGGGGCCAGGAGAACCCCGTTGCTTTCGACATCTTTGCACACGGGACGTTTATGGCGGCCGCTGTAGCAAATATTCTCTCAGTTTGAGCATTGGACGGAAACATGTTTTTGGGTGGTCCATGTGTCCCGATGTTAGTAGTGCCTCATTTCCGACTCTATTCCCGGAGCGAGCATCACATTTGTATTCTGGCGGAGCTTTCATACATAGAACAGCATATCCAAACCCTTGTCTTCTCTTTCCTCCTGCCTGTCGTCGTAATCAGGCCATGTATCTACGAATACGCAACCCCCCCTGACCGAGACGGTTGGCTCAGACAGTCACCTCGCAGACGGACGCTCATCCTGGAATGGATCCCCGCATGGGGCAGCTGTCATATCCAGGGGGCGGAGAGGTGCTTGTTAGCCAATGTGACAGCCAAGGGCGAAGCTGCACGGTGCGGTCGGCAGTAAGGCGATGCAAAGCTCGGCGATTTTCCACGACGGCATCGCTTTCCGGCTCTTGCTTTAAGAGGGTGGGGACTGGGCCATGCAATGGCCATGGCGGAAAGCCGCGTCATTGTAAAGTTGGTCAAGACCAAGATGCGCCTCTCGCCCCCCCCCCCGCCCTCAAGCCGGTGTATGCGTCAACGCTCGCCTATCGTGCTGGCGCCGAACCCATGCTGTAGGCTAAGACGTGTACCGTAAAGCATTCATGCCTGGCCAATGCGAGGTGATGGAGGAGGCAAAACGTCATGTGCTGCGCGGCTTCTCCATCGGCACGGATAGACAGCGTTTTCTTGATTCTTTGCCCGGCGCCATCTCTGAGCTGTCACAAAGGGGAGACGCATTGTCCGTGGTCCTTGGCGCGCATCGGCACCGTACTGGTTGCGAAGTAGGCCAAACAAGATAGGGGGAAAAAGAAAGAAGTTGAGACACATGACAGGCATCACTAGCAAGAGAGCTCCCAAGTCTCGGCCCCCTCACCATGCGCTGTTTACCGTGACGTTTGAGCGAGAAATATGGACGCGACGCAGCCGCCGGCTAAAGATGCCTCGAGCTCTGCTACACTCTCTCCCCTCTCCCCCCCCCCTTTCCCCCCTTCTTTTTTGGGAGGGAAGAGGCTGCCACAAGACAGCTGTCGGCAGTGAGGAGTGGGAAAATATCGTCAAGAGGGCCAGACGTCCAAGCGAGGACGGGATCCCGCATGGCCTCACAGTGCTCTCGAAGCGCCAGCCGGCGACATGAATCGGGAATTGAGCTCCAGCCACGGCGCAATCGACAGAGAGATTACATGTCTTTACGGCCACACATGTCATCGGGACCGCCATCGAGGCTTTGCGGTACCAGCACGCTGCCCGGTGTGCCTACCCGAACCGTTCGGTCGTTCCGGTGGGGAAGGCCTGTCGGCGGCAGGGAGATTGCGAGGCCATGGGACTGGGAGAGGGCTGGATGACCTGCACGGTTCGTGCTACGCTGTCACGTCGTTTTGGTTTGGTCTCCTCGGCCAGCCAGCTCATACAGGGGGTCTCCCCTTGCGTATGCATGCGCTGCAAGCAAAGTACGATGAGCTGCATGTGGGTAGCTGAATATATGTACGAACATGCTGTGAGAATCGGCAGCAAGGACCGGGGTTGCCTGTTCAAGGTCATTCAGCACCAGCCACGCTCTGCCATCAATGTCATCGATGAGCCCCTGGGCCAGGCCAGCAGAGCTCCAGGATACATCAGCTGTGAGGGCTTTGCAGTCAGTGTTTGCGTCTCAAGCACACGCTAGGCATGCACTCTGCGTACTCAGTCTGCCCAGGAGGGAAACCGGATCCGAAAGCGAGGGAGAGAGAGGGAGCGTCCTCTCCACCCCGGTCTAGCCTCGTGCTCAGTTCCATGACAACCCTGTCCCTGTCTTTAGCGTACCAAGCATCTCCGGCATGAAGAAGAAGGGGAAGGAAAAAGAAAGGCAGGCAAAAACTGGAAACCAGGCAGGGAGGCAGAGGGGAAAACGACTTGTCTCTTCACCATCTCCTTGATATATGCGCTTTCCGGCACCCAGGACGCTCAGACCGCTCGCCGCCGACGTACAGATATGCGGCCCGTGGCTCGCTCCACGACGGGCAACGGCGAATGGCCTCTCGGTGCGTGGCAAAGGGTGCTTCTGCGCCATGCTCCGAACTGGGATGGCCGCCTTGTCCGTCCCCCCTTGCCCATCGGAGAGAAAGGTCAGACAACGCATCGCATCCCGGACTTGGTTGCGCTTGTTCCTATTTCTCTGTCATGTTTCTCAATGGCTGACTCCTCACGTGTCTCTTTAAGAAACGATTCCGTTGAGAGGTGGGAACGGTCCTCGTCCATTTCATAATGGCTCGTTCAGCCCTAGGTCTCCCACGCGGGAAAGTCCTTCAAGGATAGCCCCGGTGCGGTGACTGGAGGGAAAAGAAAGCGCCATGGCGCGCCGGCACTCTGAAGTGGCGATCGTCGGCTTCTCCGCTTCCTAGCTGCCAGCCTTGTTCTCGTTCCCTCGCCGCAACTTGCAGAGCGCGAACTTGAAGAACCCTGGAGACGGCAAGTTGCGATGGCGCGGGCGTCGCGCTCGACTCGCTGCTTTTACTTTCTTCTTCAGTCCTCTATCCCCCCCCTCTCTCGCCCCCGGAGTCTCCTCGGTGAGAAGAAAAGAAGAAAAGGCCAGAGAGCGGAGGGAGCAGAGAGAGGGACGTGCTCCCGTTGTGGGTTTTCCTCCCGCATCGTGGGCAGTCAGCACCCAACTTGCCTCATGCACACAAATCAAAGTTGAGGCGTTGACATGTGCATATGCGCGTGGACAGGGTGATGCAGCCACGGCATGCCCCAGCACGGGGCCGGGCCCACGGCACTGATATTCGCCAATGTTCCCATTCGTCTTGGCACACATCAGGGCATCACATCCCAGCGCAACAGCTGTGGTCAAGCCGCCAAATGCCAAGAGAGAGGAGTATAAGGGAGGGACATGACGGGGTCTCAGCCCCGCGGACCTGGCGCCGCCGCTTATAGGCTCGTCATGTTACACCTGAGTCGGCTATGGATGAGGGTGACATGAGATGGTAAACAATGTATGTACTCAGTCTCCTCCTCATCGCCTTTCCACTTGTGCTACCATGGCCAGAAGCAAGGCACTCGCAGAACATGTGTGGGCAAATCAGATGAGAAACATGGCGGCTGCAGCGGCGCGTCGTCCATCACATTCGGAGACTGCAAGGTCCAGGCCGTGTGACGAGGTTTCAAGGTCAAGGCCGGCACGCGTAACGGGCGCCGTTGAGAATCCCGTCTTGCGGTTAGCGGCGAAGGCCGCCGTTGCGTCTCGTCGTCGAGGCGTGTCTGCCCCGTTGGCCCCTTTCCACGACATGTCTACGCTCCGCACGGCCACCGAAGCTTGAAGGCTGAAACACATGTCAGTGTAGAGGGACGAGAATCGGGCTCTCCTGCGACGCCAAAAAGGGGAGGATGATGACAGCTCCCAGGAATGAAAAAAAAAAAGTGTCAATTTTACCAGGCCTCGTCGTCACATACGTCCCTACGCATCCCGTGGGGCCAGGGCCGCGCCGAGAGGGAGGCCTCAGACGGGTAGGATGCTCAGCAGGGGTCAGCAGGATTAGAGAGAGAAAAAAAGGAACGCCCAAGCACGGGAATCTCTGACCTTCCAGCTCCCCGGGATCTCGGGCTACACTGAGCATACAGAGTTACATGTCCGTAGAGTACAGACGGTCAGTCAAGCGGGGGTGCCTGACAGGGGCGGCCGACGCTGCTCAGCTCTGCTCGCTCGACCGTAAACGGGGGCACACGCAGACACCCCTGCAAAAGGCGGAAAGCACAGGCCGGAGAGAGAGAGAGAGAGAGAGAGAGAGAGAGAGAGCTTGTGTACATAGTTTTCAACGAAAAGCTGAAAACACGTTTGCCAACTTCTTGACGATCGCTCGAGACGTGGGCCTTACTTTTTCCAAACTCATGCCTCTCTCGGCCTAGAGCTGAAGTTAATGCGCGCGCCAAAAGGAAGCAGGCAAAAGAGCAAATGGCAAAAGAGTAAAGCAACCTCGGCTCTCATATGCCGGCTCGTTGGCGGGATTGCCTGTTCGCTGTCTCAGCTAACCAACGCATGTGGACGACGATCCGCATTTCACATGGACCCCGGGCGCCGCCTCTAGGGCAGGGGATTCGTCCAAACAGGCAAGCCTGGTTCAGCCTCTCTCGAGCTCGCCTGCTCCCCGCCCTCGCCTGTGCCCTTTGCCCCAGACGGGAAAGATGGCTTACATGTAGATTACCGACCACCCACCCCCCAGGAGCATCGTGAGACTTGGCTGCTTTTCTTTCCACTTGTCCGTTTTTTTCTTTCTTTCCTGTCCCTTGTGGCCTTTCTGGGACTTGCCGTTGTTGCTCATCCACCAGTCATGGCCTGGCCTGACTGACTTCTTGCCAGCGCTGCTGCTTTGGTTGCTTGGCCCACCTGTTCTTGCTTTTGCCACGCCGTCGGGAAGAGCCTTGGAGATCGACGGCCGACGCCATCCTTTTGCCAATTGTTCAAAGTATGTACCTGCTGACCGTACAATGGGCCATCCCTATCCGCCTCCGTCTCAAGCCCCATCTGTCCTGGAGACGAAAGGGCATCCAAACAGTACAGAAAGATTAAAAACCTATCAAGCAAGGGTAGGGCCACATTTGACAAGAGCATCGTGAGACAAGCCCGGGATCAATACGACTATATTGGCCGAGGTGAAGGAGACGGGGGGGGGAGACTCTGTCACTTTTCGACTACATACGCCTCATCGGTGCCGGTGCCGTGGCTTTCCTCGATCCGAATCCTCTCGTGCTGGCAGCTATATCAGAAGACCAGGCTCCCCTCTCCCATTCCCTCCCCGCGGGTTCCCTCTCGTCAAACTCATACGGCCGCCACTGGGCATCGCGTGACTACTCCTCTGTCACAGCGCGGCTCACAAACCGGCTTCCTCCCCGTCGTCGTCTCGTTCCCCCGGTCCTCGACCCCCCCTTCTCAAAGCAGCCTGCTCGTCGGATACAGACAGCAGCCATGGGTTCCGAATTCGGCGTGACGCCCGACACGCGGCCCGAGCTGCGGCTCGACGCGGTGGGCGTCTTCTGGATCGTCTGGGCCGTCATCTGGACCATTGTGCTCCTCGGAGGCATGATTTTTCTCTACTCGCGCCGCGACATGCCCATCTTGCGTATCCGGGGCCTACCACTCTCCTTTGCCGCCGTCGCCCTGCTGCATTTCTACTGGTTCGCCGTCACGACCGGCTACGTCTACGGGCCCTTGATGCCCGAGGTGGCCGAGTACTGGATCATGGGCATATGGTTCCCCTTTGGCATCGCCCTCTTCCACGCCTCCAACAGCCGCTTCCTCTATGTCGCAAACGCCCAGAAAAAGTACGTCAACAGCGCCGGCAGCACCGGCTGGGACCGCAAGCGGCCGCGGATTCGCAAGACGCTCGTCGCCAGGTGGAAGATGCTCGACTACAGCTACAAGATGCTCCTGGTCGTCGGCCTCGGCATGGGATTCCAGGTGAGCGCAACGGGTTACTCGCCGTGGCGTCGATTCATGTGGCTAACAGCAGTGGGCACAGCTCTTCCTCACTCTCTTCATGTTCATCGTCTCGCGCAAGTTCCACTCGTCTTTCGGCATCCCCGGCACAGAAGTCAGCGGCACGTATATGGAGATCAAGACGGCCCAAGGCCGAGGCTGGGAATGGTACGGCTGCTTGCCCGGCATGACACTGCAGACTTGCGACTCCTGGCTGACATGTTCGCGGCAAATCAGGTGGCCCTCCGTCTTCTGGCAGCTCTTCTGGGCCTGGATCGTGGCTCCGACTATTCTGTGGCGCGCTCGCGGTCTTCGTGACACTCAGGGATGGCGCACCCAGACCATTGCCTGCTGTCTTTCTGGGTAAGTCTCGGCCCCTTTCCACGCTTCACTACAATACACGGACTCAACTGACGTTGGCTTGGCAGCCTTCACGCCGCGCCCATGTGGCTCATTGGCATCTACTCGCCTGGAATGGCCCGCGTCAACGAGTACTTTATCCCCCCTCAGTGGTAGGTCGCCCCCTTTTACTCGGCGAACAAGATGAAGACGACGATACTGAGACTCTATGCAGGATCGCCCTGTCCATCATGATGATTGAAATCTTCACCGTCTTCATCCCCTGCTGGGAGGTGCGCAAGCAACAGTCGCTGTGCCAGGAGACGCTCGACTCCATCGCGCGCTGGGAATCGCGGCAAAAGTCGGCGGCTCACTGCGCAAAGTCGCTCACGACGGGCGGCTCGGCGGGCATGCCGTCGTGGATGGGCCGGGGCAAGACGTCGTCCATCAGCAGCTCGGGCAACGGCTCCATCCTCACCATGGACGCCCTCGAGCACACGCTGGCCAAGAACCCGGAGCCGCTACAGCACTTTTCGGCCCTGCGCGACTTTTCCGGCGAGAACATTGCCTTCCTCACACGGGTGCGCGAGTGGCGGGCGACATATCTGGTTCCAATGGCCAACAACCGCGAGTCGTCGCTCGACCGGACGTCCAACGAAAAGGAGCCCGTCATCTTGGGGCCGCCGGTGCTGTCGCGCGAGTGCTTCGAGAGCGCCCTGCGCATCTACATCGACTTCATCAGCAGCAACAGCGCCGAGTTCCAGGTCAACCTGTCGTCGCAGGACTTCAAGAACCTCCAGGCCGTCTTCGAGCCGGCAGCCCGCGTCATCTACGGAGAGAGCCGGACCCCGGACCCGGCCACGCCGTTTGACGACGAGCCGCGCTGCAACGAGACGCTCGACAAGGTGCGCTACTGGGGCGACATCCCCGACCTCTTCACCGACACTGTCTTTGACGACTCGGAGATGAGCATCAAGTACCTCGTCCTCACCAACACGTGGCCCAAGTTTATCAAGGAGAGGCGGTCGTTTGATGCCGCGGGCAGTGTCGAGGCGGTAAGAACTTGAGCAACGCAGGCGTCCAATCTTCTCTTTTCTCTCAGTCTTCTTCACTGTACATGTATCGGGAAGGAGAATGTCTGTAATGGTCCATGTCTATGGCTTATATGTATCCTTTTAGCGACGGAGGGGGCTCTGGCTGTATAGCCTCAAGGACGTTGTGTGATGAAGGCCGAAGGATTCGGCATTGGAAATGTTTTTTTTACCTTACTATGTGATACTCATAGCAGCGAATTGTGTTTTCCAACTCTTTGCGCATCTGACGCCGAGAATGTGCTGAGATGTTGCTCCCGTAAGAAACCAACGGCGAAGCTGCCATGTTGTCTGGTCGAGAATGCGGACGAAATTGCCGGCAAGCGTGCGGAACCTACAATCCTTTCTCACATATAAATTAATCGAGGCAAGCTCTCCTCGAGGCGACCTCCCAACCAAGTTATATGCGTGATATTATACGCGTCTACGACCTCGCACCCTGTAGCTTCGGGTCGATAGCTCGACAATGCCCACGCTGCTATTCGCACAGACAGGAACGTGTATTTGGCAGCTCTTCCATCTAGCCACTGTCCGGTCCTCATATATCAGCTCACTCCATCGTCTTTTATGCAGAGTTCGTGTACGCCGGCATTGTGCAGCTGGTCTTCCACGATGTTCATGAAGGACTGCCAACAGTGGGAGCGCCCGACTTCTACACGAACTGCCTTTGCACTCTTAAATTTTTTTGGGGGCAGAGTGAAGAATGAAGCGCAGACATCAAATTCATCGAACATTGGCGATTGTACCACACCGACTTAAAGTTCGCTTTTGCCAGGAGGACGGCAAGCGGATGTACAATGGCAGCTACACAAAAGCTTATAACGACCATAGCAGGATTTGGGCCGGCAGAAACAATCTGACTACTATCTAACTCAAGGGATTATACGGGACAACAGGATAGGACGAGACGTGGCTGGGGCTTGGCGAATTGAACTCATTAGTAGCAATCTGTTCCCGACACAAGGTGTTCAACCAACTGAATGTGGTCGCTTTTCAATGTATACTCTGGATTCTACGGCTTCGCCTCATTTCGCCTGGACCAGACTTTTGCTACCTATGCGTGCCGTACAAAGGGAGTATTGTTCGTCAATTCGGGGGTCAGATGGCCTACATGTAATCTTCGCCTGTGTCTGGAAGCAGTATGCTTTGCGAGGGCGAAGCAAACCCACGTCTTTCTATGGCTGATCAACCTACTTTCGCTCGCGTAATCCCAAGCATCGAGAGAGGATCGCTTGTCATGTCGTGGACTCGCGAGAAAATCTCACCAAATCCGTGAGCATCACAATCAGTTCCTTTGAAAGCGTTGGATCATTTAGACTCAACCTCCTTCGTGTTGATCAGCTCAAGGGCAACCAGGTCAAAGACGCGGCTGAAGCATCAGGCGCCACCGTAGCCCCGGCTGAGCACGCACCCTAGGAGCGCGCCAGAACCGCTCAGAAAATACGTTGCTCTATGCAGCTTACCCGGCTCCGAGATCTGGACGTTGATGGAACGATTCGAGACTCTGGGCCAATCTATTATTAGCAAAAGCTTGCCCAGCCGCAGTCGAACCACTGACTCAAGCTCACCTGACGGGCTGCTTGTGGATTCCACTACTCAGATTCCACGACATAAAGTTCTGCATTGCGTCGGTTCTAGCTGAAAAATCTCCCCGGATTTATACCTCTAGAGTCTGCTATCACGTTCGATACGACGGGCAGGGCGGTAGAGAAGGCATGAGACACGATGGCTTGTTAAATACTACGTGTGACCTCATGTACAGCGTATCTGTGCATGAGATGGCACGGCAAGTGGGTGTATGTTGGTTCGCAAACGGGGTAGGACTGACGCTGCCCAGACAAGCGGTTGAAGCAAAGGCAGTAAACATCAATGTAGAGCTAACTTGAGAACCAGAGATCCGGCAGACAGCTGGGTAAGTAGGCAACCACAAGGAATCGAGGCTACGAAACACATTGCCCAATGTATGAGCCAAGATCCACAGGCCGAAGAGGTATTGACTTTGACAAAGTCATAAGCTTTGCCACCATCACGGGCAGCCTCTTCTTCCCATTCAACTGGATCATGTACCATGACTTTGGAGCATCGCTCACATTGGATGCCAAGGCTTTGCTTTCGGACGGCCTCTCCGGTTTCCCCTTGAATCGCCTACCGTACCCTACCGAGGCCTCCGTCGTGGGCCATGTCTTTAGGCTGCTCGCAGGCGGTTCTATATTTCCACCTGCTCGGACGCCTTCGTGTAGCGCCACGGACTTCGGACGGCAGACGGATTCGGTACAAGCTGCATGGACTGCGTGCGTGGATTCTCACTGTAGGAGGCGCAGCTGCACTGGCATACATGAAGCTTCTTGATCCGACTCTTATAGCCAGGCACTGGGGCGATTTGCTTGCGGCGGCGAATCTCTATTGCCTGGCCCTGATTTTCGGACTTTACATCAAGGCTCGTGAATTCAGATAATGATAAAAGCGAGACGCTGTTGACAGGCAAAGCGGCATCCGATTCTCTTGGTCATGTTTGCTTGATCTCGCAACATTTCCCGGCAGGGCATTTCTGGGACGATATTTTCAATGGTGGAGAGCTCCGTCCGCGAACTGGACTATTGTTCGACTGGAAGCACTTGAATGGCAGCCGGTCCGGGAGGCCCTTGGCTTGGATGTTGATATTCGTTACCCGTTCCACATAGCTCAGCCCCGTTATAGGATAAGCGGCGCCGTCCTGTGTGAGAGGCGAGAGGCAGTGAGAAGGAATGGGGTTTTAACGCTAATTAGGCCACAGTGACCTGTTCTATGCTGCCTTGTGGCATCAAACTTACGGAAACGTGACCAACTCGATGATAGTCGCAACGGCCTTTTGAATGATTATTGTTGCCGAATTCTTCTACTATGGGTAAACACTCTTGACCGCACACCTGTACTCCGAGGCGAGATACAGTCCCCGGTCCCATCTCCGACCAGGTGCCCTGTCTCCAACGGCCACGGTGATGCACCGCTTTTTTCGGGATCAAGTTAGATGTGGGGGGGAGGTATGGGGAGACGTGGGATGAAAATTGCCGGATTGTGAAGTGGAGAATAATGCCGGGAGTTTTTTGAAACAGAGCAGGGGAAGTGTAGTGGATGATTTGACTTTATGTTTAAAGGAGATTGTCATGTGTCATGACTACTTGTGTTGGCTGATCGAGGTGCGGCTATTTCCATCATGATGTTGTGGAGAGACTTGCAGACAGAGTCCTGCCGAGTACGCGACGAGACGTCACCGACGCCCGTTGCTGGGGCTGGAATAAGCTTTCGCAATGGTGTAGACGTGGCCTCTGCGGTTCTATAACGCCTCGAGTGTGCCAACGATATATATATGGCCCGACATAACGGCCCGGCATAACGGCCCGGCCCGCCTCCAAAGTCGGGGCGTAGCCGCCGGTCACAGACGTGTGCAACGGCCCCGCTATTACCCCAGGGCAATGTCAAAGTCTGGGTGCAAGTCGACGCTGAACGGGGTGCTCCTGCAGCCAGTCATCAGCAGCAAAAGCCTTGGTGTCACTTACCATGTGCGTACGGATGGTTACCTGGTGCAAGATCCCCCCGTGTCCCGTTGCCGGCTTTGCGGACCATGCTCTCCGGCGCACGTTCCCCCCCTGGGAGAGGCCTCGAGACGCCCTCATTTCCGGCCCGCCGTCGTATGTATGTCACCGGCCAGTACATGTACCGGGCGTGTGATTCCCTGGACCGCCTTGGCTGCACCGCGTACGGACATGGCCGACCCTCGCTGTGCATCTCAAGACGTCAACGTCCCATCTCAGCCCATCGTCGGGCAGCTGCAGCGTTACATTGTACCGTGACCAACTCAATTCGTGCTTGCTGCCGCTTGAGAGTATATGGCAAGTCCAAAGACGCCAGGTGTCATCCGGCTGGACAGGCTTTTGGAGCCTCCCCTCGTCGAATACTCGGGAATGGACGGCCCATGCGAGACCTGCCTCGCCCTTGCCTGAGGCGTGAGTGGTGGCGCGACGAATCGAAGCTTGACCTGTCGACGGGCATGTGTCCGGCTGGTTTCAGCAAGTCGACATGGTCTTCCCGATGGGCTTCTGGTGTCACATTTGTGGTCATTGGTGACACGGCATGCCCGGGCATCTGGCAGGTTTGAATGAGACAAAACTACTCTGTACTCTGTACGAATACAGACAGGGCAGCTGTGCAGTAGGAAAGCATTGAACGAGCTTTGCGGCCAAAAGAAAACATGCCTTGAGCACAGGGCCGGTGCTAGGCCGCTGTAGGTCTAGCCACGCATGCCCTAACACGAGCTGAAAAGGTCTAGGCCACCCCCCCAAGGGCCACCCAGCAACGGCTGTGCTCCTGCCTACAGAGTACACAATACTCGGCCAGCCTTGTACTCCATCTCGATCTCCCCACTCGCATGTGCAGCCGCTAGTCCTGGGCTGTACCCGTCAGCTACCTGGTAGGTAGCAATTAGGTAGCTACCTCAGTAGGTACATAGGCTGTCGAGCTGAAGTCTTGTCGCCCAGCTCTTCCAACCTTGCCTCTGCCTCCTTTGCCTCCTCCTGCTCCTCCGCCTGCTCTTCCTCTTCTTCCTCCTCCTCCTCCTCCTCCTCACCCCTCCCCCCCCCTCCTCCTCTTCCGCGCCCCCCCTCGAGCCCACCGCACCGATCCCACGGCTGCTCAAGCGACCACCGCCTGCTCAGCGCGCATTCCGACGCTGATGCCGAGCCGTCGTCGAACCATGTCGCGCAGAGACGGTTAAAAAGATGCCTGCACCGCCTCTCGGCCACCGACTGACGCCAAGATGAGAATTGCAATCCGCGAACAGCTCGCCGCCCTCGTCATCTCGGCCGTCCTCGTCGCCCTCGCCATCGTCGCCATCCCAACCTGGATCTACGTCAACAACTTTGTCGTCCGCGTCGAGTCTGACGGCCTCTCTCTGACGGCCTCGCTCAAGGCCTCGAGGATCGCCTCCGAGATCGACCTCGTCAAGACAATCTGCCAGACCGTCGCCACCCGTATCCTCCTCCAGCAGGGCTTCATCGACTTCTATAATGGCAACTCGACCACGGACCCTTTCGCCAACGCCCGCTCCGATCTCGAGAGCGCCATGGGCACCGGCCACATCGCCGGCCTGCTCCAGGCCAAGCTCTACTCGAGGAACACGACTGGCAGCCCCCTCGGCCTCCTCAACGTCACGGGCGACGGCGTCGGCAGCCAGGCCATCGAGCTCCCCTACACCTTGCCCAATGGCTCCCGCGTCCACCTCGGCGACCCCGAGTACGGCTTCCCGCCCTCTCTCTATCCCAACCTGACCTACGAGGGCCTCGGATATCCAAATCCCTATGTCCCCTCTACCCCGGCCTTTGTCGCAAACGCCTTCCCGGGCGTCAGGCTCAACGACAATGTCGGCCTTCTCCTTGGCCCCTTGATCGTCAACGAATCCTTTGCCTTGATCTCCCTCACCATTCCCATCAGGTCTCTCTCCATCAACAACTTCATCCTCGGCTACATGACCTTGGTGGCCTCGGCCAACTCGCTAATCGGCGTCCAAACCTCTCGCGAAGGCTTGGGCTCGACCGGCATGGCCCTCCTCATCGGGCCGGGCAATCCTTCAAACCGCTTCGATGCCTCCCTTCCCGCCAGCAACGGCACCTATTCGCCTCCCAGAGACTCCTTTGCCCGCTCCCCGGCCCGCTTCGTCTTCCCTCCAGTTCCCGCCCAGGGACAACCCGACCGCCACTGGAGCAGGGGTTACGGCGATGGCGGATTTGAACGTCAGTTTGCCCTGTCCGAGTACCCAGGCCTCTTTGACGTCTACTACAACAACAACTCGAGAACAAACAACGCGACCGCCGTCTTATCCACGACAAACGAGCAAGGTGTCCCGGTCGCCGTTGGCATCGCCCGGCCCCAGTCTACTCTGGTCGACTGGGCAGTCGTCGTCGAGCAATCCAAGAGCGAGGCTTACGAGCCGATCCGTACTCTTAGAACGATTCTGTTGGCCTGTGTATTTGGCACTGCCGGCCTCGTGGTGCTCTTGGTCTGCCCCTGCGCTCATCTCAGCGTCCGACCCATCAGACGGCTCAAGGCTGCGACGGAAAAGTCTATTGCACCGCCGGGCTACGATGACGATGAAATTGATGGCGGCTTCGATGACGGGAGCCCGAGCTCTGGTGGCACTCTGTCCCAGAGGTCCAGAGGCGGCATCTTGGCCAGCATCCGACGGAGGTTCAGAGAGAGGCAGAAAGCTGCCGCGGCGGCCGAGTCAGACGCCGAGGCCCGCCGCCACGTCTTCAAGATTCCTCGCCGGGTCGAAGACCGCAAACACTACATTACCGACGAGCTGACGGAGCTCACGCAAACGTTCAACGAAATGACGGACGAGCTGCTCAAGCAATACACGTCCCTCGACGACAAGGTTGCCGAGAGGACTCGCGAACTGGAACTGAGCAAGAGGGCCGCCGAGGCAGCCAACGAAAGCAAGACGCTCTTCATCGCGAACCTGTCCCACGAGCTCAAGACGCCGCTCAACGGCATCATGGGCATGTGCGCCATCTGCATGGAGGAAGAGAGCATTGTGCGCATCAAGCAGTCGCTCCGAACCCTGTACAAGTCGGGTATGATGAGCCCATGTTCTCCCCCTTTCGCCGTCGGAACGCGGGAGGCGTCGAGGACTCTCCCCTTGAGGAGGAGGATTGCGAACAAGACACTTTACTAAACAGCATTAGGCGACCTCCTGCTCCACCTCCTCGAGGATCTCCTCAGCTTCTCCAAGAACCAAATCGGCAAGCACGTCAGTCTCGAAGAGAAAGTGTTCCGCCTAGGCGACATCAGATCACAGATGCTGTCCATCTTTGACAAGCAGGTGCGCGAGAGCAAAATCACCTTTACCGTTGCCTTGCCCAACCTGGACAGCAGCGAGCCGGACTCACCCAGTCCGGACTTGGACAGCTCGGATAGAAGGCCAACCGACGGAGCGGCCCCGGGCACGGGACGGCTTCAAGACATGTGCCTCTGGGGGGACCAGCACAGGATCCTGCAGGTCATCATCAACCTGGTCAGCAACAGCCTGAAGTTTACGCCGGCCGGAGGCAAGGTGGAGCTAAGGATTCGGTGCCTCGGCGAGGTTGAGCGCAACAAGGAGACCAGGCCATCGTCCTTGGGCAAGAACGGCTCCGCGAGAGCCGGGCGCGCTCGACACGACGGCTCCGCATCGACGACTCCCTCGGTCCACTCGAGAGCCTCGCATCAAGCTCCTGCAGCGCCAACGAAGGCGGCTGTAGAGACGAGACCCATGGACCCCAAGGTGGCACCGCACGTCTACGTCAGGGAGAGAGTGCCGACGCCGCCGCCGCCCAACGCAAAAACGTACACGTTCGAGTTTCAGGTCGAGGACACCGGGCTGGGCATTCCCGAGCCGATGCAAGCCAAGATCTTCGAGCCCTTTGTGCAGGGCGATCTCGGGCTCAGCAAGAAGTTTGGCGGCGCCGGCCTCGGGCTGAGCATCTGCGCGCAACTGGCGCAGCTCATGGGCGGATCCATCGGCGTCAAGAGCACGCTGGGCGTGGGCTCCGTCTTCACCATGCACATTCCGCTCAAGTACGTCAAGGACCGGGCGTCGAGCATGGCGTCGAGCAGTCTGCCGTCGACTCGGCCGCCCAGCATCGACTCGTCGACGGCCGCCAACTTCCACCGCAGCTCGTTTGAACAAAACGCAAACAACACGTCGAGCGTGCTCGAGGACGAGCAGCCTCGGCTCGTGGGGCTTAGCGCGCCCTTTTTCGCGGCAAACCCGAATCCGCCGCCCCTTTCCAGCACGGCAGCCATCGGCTCGGCCATGGCCAACAAGGGCTCGCGCCAGGGCAAGCTGCGCGTGCTGGTTGCCGACGACAACTCGACCAATGTCGAGGTGGTGAGCAGGATGCTCAAGCTCGAGGAAGTGTACGATGTGACGATTGCCAAGGACGGCCAAGAGGCGTATGAGCTGGTCAAGGCCAACATGGACCGGGACCAACACTTTGACGTCATCTTCATGGATGTGCAGATGCCCAACCTCGACGGCTTGCAATCGACACGCCTCATCCGCAAGATGGGCTATGTGGCGCCCATTGTTGCCCTGACGGCCTTTTCCGAGGAGAGCAACGTCAGGGAGTGCATAGAGTCGGGCATGGACGAGTTTCTGAGCAAGCCGATTCGGCGTCCGGCGTTGAAAAAGGTACTTACAAAGTTTGCAACCATTCCGGAGGAGGCAGAAAGCATGAGGGCAACTCTGGACAGGGGCCCGCGGCAACCGACGTAGGCGGCCGGGAGCATTTTGTACAAATTCTGGTAAGCCGTATATCAAGCGATAGAGGGGGCTTCTGCAGAGGCGTGTATTGCCCATGGCGGCGACGGGTGCTGCTTTGATGGACCGAGGAGAGATCTCAAGGCGGAGGCTATACGTGGGCGTCGGGACATGGGAGTCTGTGTGTGGTCCAGAGGGTGCTACCAGCGGTGACACACACCATGCACTGACGCGCGAGCTCTCGTCGACGAGGGGAGGAGAGGCGAGGCGGCGAGGAACGGAAGGGGGCGCGTGGCCTGGCTGCAAGGTACGCAGAGAAATTCGACATTGAACGAGGAGCAATACCCTGCTCCTCTTATACGACACGTCGTCCAAGGTGTCTTGCAGTAA
>JAPEBW010000142.1:0-81491 GCA_027405785.1 Ophiocordyceps robertsii
AAGCGCGAAGCAAAGGGACGAGAAATGGTGCCAGTAATTGCGTGTATTCGGTGATGAAGTGACGAGCGAGGTGTGTGTATGCTTTGGCGGAGGCACGGCGAAGGTGGGCGATGCAGGACGTTGGTTGTACATTACCCGCGACACGCATCTGGATCTGACATCGTTCGTGGTGGAGGGCGATTGGTGGAGGCGGAGTTGAAGGACCAGCTCGGGCAATTCACGGATTGCCGGCCGCCGGGGAGTTTGGAGTAGCGATTTCCGTAGTCTTTGATTGCACAAAAGGCCGTGAGCTGGAATGAGAGAGCATGTATCCTCGACAGGACCAGAGAGACCTGGTATCATGGGCGAGTTTGATGACCGGCGGAGGCCGAGCTGAGGCCGAGCTAAGACCAAGCTGAGGCCATGTGCTGCTGAGTCATGCCCGGGGCCCGCCCGTGTATGTACGTACCTACACTATAAGGTACACATTGACGGGTGGGCACCAAACATGCTGCTGGCATCACGACGGGCAAACAAACCATGAATCGGCAGGTCTTGCGCTCCGTGTGCAGCCGGGCAAGGCCGGACCTCCAGAGGCCCAGCCCTGTACCGGCAAACTACTTTTCCACCGGCCAGTGGCTCGCCGCAGAGGGTGACGCACCGGATGGAGCTCCCAAACGGTCCCTTCGCCAGCGGTCTCGCGCCGCCGTCAGCGAAATTTCTTCCATCTTGACGAACAGGGCCTCGACGCCGTCATCGACAAGGCAGGACTCTCGGTCGTCTCCCAATCAGGCATTGGGAGGTCCACACAAGGTCATTGATGTGAAAAGCCTTCCAAGGGGGGGGCTCCGCGGGCGAGGAGGCTTCCGCGGGCGAGGAGGCTTCCGCGGACGGGGAGGGATAACACTCGCACCGGGCAGTCGCTTCGGTAGCCCGTATCGAGGGTCGGCCTTCCGTGGAGGTCGTGGGGCCCGTGGGGGCCGCGGCCGGCCGGTTGGTCAGGGCGGTCGAGGGGGACGGCGACGCGATGACGAGGAGGGCGACAAGGACGCCCAGGCGAAGGGCCGTCGACGAGACAGGTTCGACAAGATGGATCAGGCCGAGCAAGAGTTCGATGACGCGATGCGATTCGGAACGCCAACGCAGTACAACCCCTCTCTCACGCTCGAGTCGCTCGCGGAATTCATGCCCGCCACCCCGTCCACGCCGGCCGGGCGCGCCGCCACGGCACTGCAGAACCTCAGCCTCTTGGGCCCGGCGGATCCCATCGGCGCGCCCCTGGACCTGCAGGCGCGGGCCTACGCACAAGACCTCGAGGCGACGGGCGTGCGGTTCTTTGCCGACGCCAGTGCGAGAGAGGCGGCCGAGGAGTTTTTGCAGCAGAAGCGGCGGGACGAGGCCGCCGCTGCCGCCGCCAAGGAGGGAGGGGTAGAGAAGAGCGAGGCCAGCAGTGTCAACGGCAGCCAAGAACGCATCATCCAGCCTGCGGATGAGACGGTCAGGCAGGTCATTGTGGACAAGGCCATTGCGGGCCAGCACGAGGCGCCGCAATACGCGACGGATCCCATCGGCCTGGCCCGCTCGTGGCACCTGCGGGCCGAGACGTACTCTCACAGCGATGTGGACAAGTTTGAAAAGAAGCTCCAGTCGCTGCTGAGCAGGGCGGGCAAGGCGGGCACGGCCCAGGCGGCGAGACAAAATGGCCGCGCTGCGTAACGCGCAACAGACCCGCTGCGGGGGCTGGCTATACGATGGGACGGGACGGGAAATGGGAGCTGCGTGGCCAAGCCGGGGGCGCGTCGGCATTGCATGCCGCATCATGTATAGTATAAGATTTAGTGCACTCTGCGCTTCTACGACGCTTGCTTGACCAGCATCTCGGCGCTCTCTGCCTTTCTCGCCGTTGTTTTCGAGCGTGCGGGCAGCATCTTGAAGGGGGGCATCCTCTCTTCATCCCCGGTCCAGCTGCCTCAAGGCGCGGGCTTCCTCGGCGTCAATCTCCTTCATCTTCTTGTCCTGCAGCTTCTGCACCTCCTTCTCGGCCTTCCTGCCGACGTCGGGCAGGACGGCGCCGGTCCTGCGCCACTCCTTGAGCAGCCTGTCGTGCTTGGCACGGTCGTGGCGGACGGCGTCACGCCAGGCCTGGACGGCGTCCCTGACGCGGCGCACCAGGTCCTCGGGGCGGTCGAGCTCGACGCGGAGCAGCAGCTCGAGGTGGTTGTCGGGCGCGCGCTGCGGCTGCTGGTTGAAGTCGGGCGAGGCCTGAACGGCCGACATGATGGGCTTGACGTAGGCTCCGTCGTGGACGAGCAGCGAGATGGCGCGGCCCGACCGCGGCACCACCTGTGCCAGCTCACGCAGGGGGAAGCTCCTGGCGCCACCGTCGTCGTCGTCGTCCTTGCCCGCCTCTGGCTTGACGGCCACGGGCAGTGCGCCCAGGCTGCTAGGGTCGAAGCGCCCGCCGTGGAGGAGCGGGTGCAGCCGCGTCTTGAAGTGCGCGTCTGTCCGCTCGAGGGCTGCCGTGAGCGCCGAGAGGTCCAGCGGGTCTTGGGAGCTGGGCTCTGTCGTCGACGGCGGGGACCGCGTCGGGCTGTTTGACGGGGCGGCTATCTTGCGCTTCTTGAGGTGCGCCGCCGAGCTGCTCAGCGCCCGGGCGGCCGGCCATCGAGAGAAGACGGGGATGGCTGCTGGTGGTGCGATGCGGAGGCCATGGGCGCTGAGGCGGTTCAGGTCAGCCGCGTCGAGCCCTCGATTTGTCGCCCCGAGGCTCGGGGAAAGCAACGGGCTGAGAAGAGAGGGGGAAGACCTACAGGAGCCGCAGGCCCCGGCCCGACAGCTCAGTCGGCCGCGGGAGCACCATGGCCGAGTTCTTTCCAATCGGGGCGAGGTTTGGGGGGGGTTTTTTTTTTTTCAATCCCGCCCTTCGGCAGCTCTTGTGCTCGCTGTCGGAGAGGAGTCGGTGAGGCCCGCCCGGCGGCCGGTGTCTGATAGGGATATGTGCCCCGATAAGATTGACCTGCTCACTACGGATACCTGGGTGGGTAAATTAAAGGTGCTTGGTTTCTGGAATTGCGCGTCGTCTGCAGCATGAGTGTGCTTGGTCAAGACTCCGATCTCGTCATCTACTGCGTCGTCGCTCGTCTTGACAGAGAGAGAAGAAAGAAGAAAAAGGAGGTCGATTTCGGAGGCGAAATCGGCAAAAGAAAATGATCGCAGCAGGGATCGAACCTGCGACCGGCTGCGAAGTCTGGTGAACAACATGTAAAGCAGACGCTCTGCCTCTGAGCTATGCGACCATACAGAGTACATCCGGGACTGATTTGACTATATATAGCTCACACCAACTGCACAAACTCTGTTTCGCGGCAACGCCCGTCTCAATTGGCTGCTCAATGGCATACGTCCTGGCCCCGAGCTCATCATTTCCTTGAGATGTGCAAGTGCAGGTGAATTCCTGATGTCCCCTGCGACTTCAAAGATTTGTGCCCTTCACGGGAAGGGATTCAACCAAAGGGTTTGGAGAGAGAAAAGTAATGGATAACCATACAACGGGCGCGCAGGCTGGCTCATTTGTGCTTCATACTAGCCAGCGGCAGATGCACCAACATATCAAGACAACCAGGCTACCACGTTTGATCCCTCTGAGCCTCCGACCCACGACATGTCCGCCCCGCGTCCGTCGGTACCGTGATGATCCTCCCCACCCCTTCAGCTCTGCAGCGGCTGGCCCATGCCGCCGTAGGTAATGGTCTTGATGTTCTGATACTCGGCGAGGCCGTACTTGGATCCCTCCCTGCCAAACCCGCTCTCCTTGACGCCGCCAAACGGCGCCGCCGCATCCGAGATGATGCCCGTGTTGACGCCAATCATGCCCACCTCGAGGGCCTCGGCCACGCGGTGCACGCGGTGCAGGTCGCGCGAGAAAAAGTAGCCTGCCAGGCCGACCTCGGTGCGGTTGGCCATCTCGACCACCTCGGCCTCGGTCCTAAAGGGGAAGAGTGCCGCCACCGGCCCAAACGTCTCCTCGGTGGCGACGGCCATGTCGGGCGTCGCGTCGCGGATCACGGTGGGCTGCATGAAGTTGGGGCCGAGGTCGGGCATCGTCTGGCCGCCGACCATGAGCTTGCCGCCCTTGCGCTGGGCGTCCTCGATGTGGGCCACGACCTTGGACACGGCGCGGTCGTGGATGAGAGGGCCGTGCGTGGTGCCTTGGTCGAAGCCGTTGCCGACCTTGAAGGCCGAGACCTTTTCAGCAAACTTGTCGACGAAATCCTCGTAGATGCCAGCCTGGACGTAGATGCGGTTGGCGCAAACGCACGTCTGGCCCGAGGAGCGAAACTTGGAGGCAACGGCGCCCGCCACAGCCACGTCGATGTCGGCGTCGTCAAAGACAATCAGCGGGGCATTGCCGCCGAGCTCCATGGACAGCTTCTTCAGCGTTCCAGACGACTGCTTCATGAGGAGCTTGCCGACGCCGGTGGAGCCGGTAAACGACACCTTTTTGACCGTGGCATCGGTGGTGAGCGCCTCGCCGACATCTGCCGTGTTGGACAGGGTGGTGACGACGTTGACGACGCCCTTTGGAATGCCGGCGCGGTGGGCGAGCTCGGCCAGGGCCAGCACCGTCATGGGCGTCTCGCCAGGAGCCTTGCAGACGACGGTGCAGCCGGCGGCGAGCGCGGGGCCAATCTTTCTCGTAATCATGGCGGCCGGAAAGTTCCATCTGCACGGCAATGGCGTCGTCAGCACAGGGTTCGCCGTCATTGACTTCCGGACCCATGGGTAGACGGGAATTCTCACGGCGTGATGAGCCCGCAGACGCCTACCGGCTCCTTGAAGGTCCACACCCGATTGCCCGGCACCGTCGCGGGGATGATGTCGCCGTAGGCCCGCGGCGCCTCCTCACTGAACCATTCGAAGAAGTTGGCGGCGTATGCGACCTCGCCCTTTGCGTCGGCGAGCGGCTTGCCATTCTCCCAGGTGATGAGCTTGGCAATATCGTCGGCATTGGCGGTGACGAGGTCGTACCACTTGCGCAGCAGCTTGGACCGCTCGCGGCCTGTCGTGGTGCGGAAGCCGATCAAGGCGTCGGCGGCGGCACGGATGGCCGACTTGGTATCCTCGGCATCGCATTCGGCGCAGGTGCCAATGAGCTTTCCAGTGGACGGGTCTGTGGGCTTGCCCCGGCGGCATCGTCATGTCAGCCTGTATAGAGCAAGCCGAGGTCGGCGGACAGGGCTGGGGACGGACCGTTGACCTTGAACGTCTTCCCCGACTTGGCAGACTTCCATTGCCCATTGATGTAGCAGACGTCGAGCTTGAGCAACGACGGGTCGTTGAGCTGCGGCCGCCCCCAGTCAGCCTCCGGTTGCTCGCGTCGAGACGCTTTGCAGGTTTCCTCCTACCTTGGGTGCCATGGTGGAGGCGCTTCGGACCAGTAGCAGCGATGCGCCGGCAGAGCAGCGCAATGGAGCCCCGACTCTGTTGAGAAGCGCCATGGGTGATCCAGGAGGACATGTGCCGGGAAGAATTGACGGAGGAGCGGAGGAGAAACGTGGCCTTGGAGTGCGGGGGTTGGGGGGCTTTGCCAAGTACAGGGACTGAGCAGCTAACCTACCCAAGAACATGGGTGTGTAGCCATGTACAGTACATACAACAGCCCACCGTGCCCGTCTGGGGACAGCTACAGAGTGTCTGATAGGGCCAGAGGTTCATCAACGATTTGCTGCCAGGATGACGTCGACTCAGACGCGGGGCGTGTCAGCCGCTCTCCGCGGACCCTGGTGGGGGGGTGGACGGTGGACGTACCCGAACCGGGCGGGGCGGGGCGGGGCGGGGGGAGCTTGCCGAGCAATGTCTCGTCGCAGGTTGGACCATTAGTCGGGTTTGACAGCGCTCCAATGCTGAGTGAGGGATGCCGTCACAGTACTTTGTACTCTGTGCAATAACCGTGCAACGGGTTTACGTGCAACGGGACACCATCTCAAATTTGCACCGTCATGGGCCATATAACTCGCCCGTCCCAAGTACGAGGCCGGCCTCCCCCAGCGCAGTTGAACAAGTGTCAATATCCGAACCAGTACGCCAAACATCTCCGAGGTGCCATGGTATCCCCATCCACCAGTAACCCGTATTACTCTCGAATGATGTGTCTGTGGAGGGCACCCGCAACTTTGCATCGATCCGCCCCCCCCCCTCACGCATACGCCTGGTGGGCCTGCCGTTGAGGTATCTGTCGGTCAAGAGTATAAAACGCCTGAGTTCGCGGCGTGTACGGCATGGCGTTTAAGCTGATGGGCGACTTCATGCTATGCATTTCCCAGCTGCTCCCCTCCTTGGACAAGGGCGAGGTCGAGTCCTCGTCTTCGTCTTCCCTCTGAGCGTTCTCCTTGTTGGGCCACATGGCGTGCACAGCAAAGCCCAGGCTGACCAGATATACGACGCTGATGTGACGTGTTAGGCTGTCAGTCGCAATGCGCGGGTTTGGCGCTGAGACTCACAGCATGAGCAGCGTGATGCCAAGCGAGCTCTGCGCGATCTGGCAAGATTTGTATTTGCCGTAACGCTTGGCTAGGCCGCAGCCCTGCCGGAAGTACCATGCTGCCGGTGCCGGGTATCGTGGGTCGGCATAGTCTGGGCCAATTTGCCCGTAGATACTGACCGTGTAGAGCGTCACCAGGGCCACGTTGACAAAGACGGCAAAGACGGGATACCACACCCTCATGATATAGCAGATGAGCTTCACCAGAAGGAAAAAGAGGGAGATGATGGAAATGGCGACGTTAAAGTTGGTGAGGCTGCTTCCATAGTCAGTTTGACTGCTCGGCGGCATCTTGTGTCCAAAGACTCACGCCAACGACCAGATGAATGGGACACTGGGCAGGGGTCGGTAGTTGGCGTAGGCGTATAGGATCATGTCGGGGTTCGAGTTGAGCTTGTTCTCGAAGCCAATCCGCCACATGTCGGTGCGATACATGTCGGGCTGCGCGATACCAAAGATGACGAGTATGGGCACCAGGACGATGAGCTCAACGGGCATCAGCCAGCCGAGAGCCCATTTGTGCGCCTGGGGCCATGCCCGAGGTATCACCCGGTATGTCCGGTTCTTGCCGAGTAAAAGCTTCATATTCGCCTCGCTGGTCGTCAAGGAAGAGGCGGAAAAGGGCGGACTCGTGGTTGAGGGCCGCGATTTGTCGACCATCTAGAACCGCGGCAATATCGCCAAACACATTAGCAGAGCGCCGCCTGCTTGTCGTCGTCGTCGTCGTCGTCGTCGTGACGAGCTGCTTGACAGGTTGATGCGCTCCGAGTCGATCCGTTTCTTTCCCTTTGATGATGGAGGATGAAATCTCGGAGGCAAGATCCCGTCACGTCGGAGGGCGAAGATGGCGTTTAAAGTAACGGGTGGCTGCAAGCTGTGCGGGAGGGCGGGAAACGTCACCACAGTCGTCACCAATTAGAAGCGGCGGGCGACGGCATCTCTAAGCGCCAGCCACTGCGTAGATTGAGCGATTGGCGCCTCGAGGTGCGGAGGCGGCCAATGGGAGGCCAAGAGGGTGCTTGTGCGTCTTGAGGTTTGGCCTCGGCATGGGGGCCGCGACAGGGATTGCTGCATTCGCCAAAGAAGGATGCTGCAGCAGCTCTCTTCCGGCCACTGGCGCTCGGCAAAGCTGGGAGGAGGGGTCATGCTCGGTGCTCGGTGGCCGCCGTCCATGGTCGAGTCTGCTTGTTATGAGGATATATTTCCTGAATTCGACATGCTTCCGTTGGTGCATACTGGCGACGTGGTGCTGGGTGACAAGGAATGTGCCTCTGGAGCGGGGACGCAGGCAAGAAGCCTTGATCAGAAAGATGCATCGCCGTCGTGCTGCGTGTGACGAGCATCAGCTCCAGAGCAGCTCTCTGACCTGGCCCAGGCGAGAGAGGCTTTGCTCACAGTCATGTGTACATACTGTGAGCGCCGTCGCCGTGCTTGGCTAGCGTGCAAGTTCAATGTGCTCATGCTGTGGAGGATGACTTGTTCGAGATGGGATGTTGCTGCATGAGAGTGTGTTCGCTGACTGGCTCGCCACCCACGAGAACCCCACGCCGTTGGCACGTGACGGGCAGTCCAAGAGGTCGGCCGTTGAGCATGACAGCAATAGTTGAGCAGGGAAAGGTGAGGCCTCGCTCGACATGTGAGGAACGTTGGACCGCCGTCTTTGTGACTCCCATCGCCCCGGGAGACGGCACCATATGTACCCGTGACGGTACCAAGCAACCCGATGCTCTCCGCACTGGGCCGAGTAAGACGACGACGACTCGATGCCGGATGATGACAAGGTGGTGGCCACAGGCCGGCGTATCCCTAGCCCACCTTGTCCTCCCCTTCCCATCTCCAGCCCAGGCCGCCCATCGCTCCTCCTCGCGCCTGATCACGGTGCCTAGGCGAGCGAATCTAGAGGCGATTGTTTCGCCACCCACTAGGCATTTGCCGCAAGGTAGGCACGGGGCGGAACGATGCGAGGGCTGTCAACCCACGAATCGGCCTCTCCGGCCTATGTACATCAACAGACTCGCCTCGAATCCATGTTGAGGCCGAGTTCCCTCGACAGCCTCTCATCTTTGAGCCGGCAGGGACACCTCCAGCAGAACACCAGCATCCCGTCGTGCTAAACATATGTACTGTATGTACGAAGCAGCATGGAGCGCCGCTGCACAACCCAAAGGGGGGGCTACCGACCGTGGTCAGGGGATCGCCGGGCTGGACTGCCCAGTCGGGTTAGTGCAAAGTTCAAAAGTTGCCACTCACGATCCAAGGAGGGGCTGTCCTCGCACGTGTGAGCTTGATTGATGGACGGTAGCCCCTCTACTGTACATACTCATATCCGTAGGTATTATTTACCTGGCACCTAGGTACGCACGCTACCCCTGGGTCAGGTAAGTGTATTGTAGGTAGGAAGGTAGCCAGCAAGGAAGGGCCTGTATGACGAGACGTAAATTGGCTGCCGCCCACCACACTGGCAGGTACTACCTTACAGCAGTAGGCAGGTATGTACAATGTAAAAGGTGACGAGAAGAGCGTATCCGTACCTGTACTTTTGATGAGGGCTTATGTAAGCCCCTCGGGAAAATTGTTTTTCCGGGATGGCTATTTAAGGCCATTCCCCTCTCTGTACAACCTGAGGGAGAGACTTAGAAATTACACACCCCTGACACGAGCCTGATTGGACTGATAAAGTACTTTGTGCTTACCCTGCCAGATGTTGAACGGAGTGTCCCGTGTTCCTTGCTTGGCTGACTGGCTGATATCGCGGTACTCTGTACGATGCACCGAGATGGGTGACCTGTAGATGGTGGACACTGGACACCGCCACTCTCTTCCTCACCTCACATCCCTCCCCTCTTGTCCCACAACCAGGACTATGTCTCTCAGCTCCGCGACCCGCCCGCCTGCTGCAGTCCCCGGGACAAACCACGTGCAGCTTGCAGCATCCCGACATTCAGCGCCCGCTAGAGCCTCGACGCGGTCGCGCCTGGCCGAGTTCTCACCGCCGCGTCGACAGACAGGGAGGGAGAGAGACGGATAGACGGACGGGCAGACGGGCGGAGGGCCGGCATTTTGGCGTTGGCGTCAGCCCTGTGCCCGCACGCGCTTGACAGATCTACGCACCCTTAACCATACGAATACTGTACAGCTCCTACCTATGTACAGTACTAGTCCACATGCCCACCATGGCGGCTCCCATTGACGGCGGGCCTAAAATAAGCCTACTTTCCCCATCCAAGCCCCTGGGTTTAGCAGTACATACCTTGTTGAAAACTTCGGGCCAGACAAGCCTACCACGCCCTACCGCTTTGCCTACCTACAGTTTTGCCTACAGCACACCCTACACCCTACCTACTTACATACCTTGGTACTGACCCAACGCCTACCTACCTGCTGTACCTACACCATACATACCTGTGTTTAGCTTTTTTTGTTGACCCTCTTCACTCTCGGCCGAATCTCGATCACCCTCTCTGCTCCCGATCACCCCCCCAAAAAACTACCCGGAACCAGGCCCCCATGCCCGTCGCAACAGAAGCAGGGAAATTCTGGACCAGCACCGCCAGCCCACCCCGTCTGGCCCGTCCCTGGGACCAAAAGGCCCTCTCACGTTCCGCCCCGTCTGTCTTGCCAGGAGCTCGTCGATAGCCCCTTCGCCGCCCGGTTGCATTCCCCGATCCTCTCCGGACCCCCCCCGGGCGCCTTGATGCAGCAGCCAGACAATGGCGCTGCGTCCCGCACCGGCCCTGCTTCTCCTTCCGCCTCTGCCCCTCCCGTCGTCGCCTCTCCCCTAAACGACGCTGCTTGCGAAGCCTCACCACCACTCCCCACCTCCCTGACGTCGGCCTCGATCTCGCCTCCCTCAATCGATCACGCCCCCGCCGCCCCCTCGTCCGAAAGCCGTCGACGCCACCGACAAAACCACAGGCGCCATCCGAGTCACGTCTCGGGGCCATGGGCACCTGCTGCTAACCGTCACGCCCACCCAGGCTTGCCGGACACGGCGCACCTCCCGAGCTCAGACGCCACCTCGTGGCCACCACGGGGCCTTCTTACCTCGCACTACCGCAGTCTCTACTATCGGCAGCACCAGCCGCAGAGCCTCGTCCCCCCCAGCAAACCTTGGCGCGCCCGCAAGTCGACCAAGCGGCCCCCGAGGCAGGACGAGGCTGCCGGTCGCGCAATGGACCAAGCCCCCGTCAAGAAAGCCCGGACCGGAGCCTCGCCCCCCAGACGCTTCGAGAATCCGGCCTCGGCCACGATTCCTCCGTCTTCCTTCGCCTCGTCAGCCCGCGACGGCATCTCGCCCCTCTTCTTCTCCCATACACCCTCGAGACTCATTGGCCGCCATCCGAGCTCAACCGCCTCCGAGATAGCTGCGAGCATGCTGGCGCGCGGCCGTGATGACCCAGCTGGAATCGTCACGACTGTCAAGCTTCCGCGCGCCAGTGTCAGCTCCAGGAGCCCGGCCATGTCGGGCAGTACGCCGGGCAGTCTGACGTCCTCCATCGACATGAGCACCGACACCCGAAACCTTCCGGCCGGCTTGCAAGCCGTTCAAGGCATTGGCGCCATCGAGCTCCTCGAACACGATGATCGCCCGACCCTTCTCCTCGACCTAGCTAGTCCGCTGAATGTCACCCGGCCGGGTCTCAACATCTTGTACTACAACGGCTCTTTGCGCTGCTGTCCTGAAATCCAGAACCTCGTCGCTGTCGACTCGGACGACTCCACCGTCGCCCAAGACTTTGAACGCTTCAAGTCGTGGGCCTACAACTTGCCCAAGAATGACGGCTCCAGCACGCCGTTGCCGTACCACGAATATGGCGGTATCACTTGGACGTGTATAACCCTGCGGCAGAGGTTTCGATTCATCAGCGGCAATGTCACCCCTGCACCCCCCCGTTCCATCTCGCCTCACCCTCGCTCAGCCGAGCCCTGCGCGGTGGCCGCGAATGACTTCTCTCCTCCCCAGTCCGTCCCGGCCTCCCCCGCCGGGGAATTAGCCGAATCTCCAGACTACTTCGGCGATGCTGGCCCCAGTGTAAAAGGAAACGCATCGAGTCTAGGGTCCATCAAGACGGTGCTCGAGCAAAGCGTTGACCATGGCCACCCCGACGAGTTCACCAACCAGGTGCTGCAGTTCCAGCCCACCAAGACGGTCTTTGATTGGACCCGTGTCCCCGCCGCCGACAGTCTCCCTGAGCACATCAAGTTTGCCAAGTCGGTAGATTGGGCTTCGACACCTCTGGGGCCCATCTCCGAATGGCCATATGACCTGAGGGCCATGTCAAACCTGATCATGGGCAGCCCTCATCCTGCCGCCATGTACTGGGGCTCCGATCTCATCTGCATATACAATGCCGCGTACATTGATCTGGCTGGTCGCAAGCATCCTTCCCTCATGGGCCAGAAATACACCGATGCTTGGTCAGAAATATGGCCCGAGATTGAACCCATTTTCAAGAACGCTTGGGAAGGCGGGCAGGCCACCATGAAACATGACAATCGCCTCTTCATCAGACGCGCCGGCTTCTTGGAAGAAACCTTCTTCTCCTGGGCCATCGTGCCGCTGGTTGGTACCGAGGGCGACGTGGTAGGACTGTACAATCCGGCATTTGAGAACACACTGCGCAGGGTCAACGATCGACGAATGCTCACACTGCGGGAGATTGGAGAGAGGACGGCCACGGCGACAACCGTCAACGGCTTCTGGCCTCAGGTTCAGAAAGGTCTCGAGTACAACGCATACGACGCGCCTTTCGCTCTCATATACTCGATCAAGGAGGAGACCGAGAGCGAAGTATCTTCGTTGCACTCGGGCAGCTTCATGCACTCGTCCCAAATCATGCTCGAGGGGGCCCCCGGCGTCCCCGACGGCCATCCCGCCGCCCCCCAGTTCCTCGACCTGAGGATGTCGGAAGACGGATTTGCCCCCTACATGCGACAGTGCATGGCAGGCGGAGGGGAACCACTGGTTCTCTCCGAAAAGGACGGAACTCTTCCCAAGGACCTCATCAAAGGCATAAATTGGCGCGGTTTCGGGGACGCATGCATTACCATTGTCGTGTTTCCGGTCGTTCCCACCACGAAGGAAGCCGTCACCGGCTTCATCGTGCTGGGCCTGAACCCGAGGCGGCCGTATGACGACAACTACAAGCTCTTCATCCATCTCCTTTCCCGGCAACTGGCAACCTCGATGGCTTCGGTTGTGCTGTTCGAAGAAGAGATCCGTCGCGGCCAGCGAGCGGCGCGACTAGCGGCACTGGACCGGCAGGAGCTGTCGATGCAGCTTCTGCTGCGGACGCAAGAGGCCAACGAAAGCGAGTTTAGATTCACTCGCATGGCCGAATTTGCCCCCGTGGGCATGTTCATAGCCGATGCGCAGGGCCGCATCAACTACTGCAATGACATGTGGTGGCAGATTTCCAGACACTCTCGGTTCGACGAGACGGAGCTTGCGTGGATGAGCAGCGTCCGAGACGAGGATAGGCCCTCCCTCGAAGAGGCATGGCAAAAGCTACTACAAGAGCGGGTGACGATTTCAGTCGAGTTTCGGTTCAAGCACAGCCAACAAAGCGGCGGCAACACCATGGACACTTGGGTCCTGATGAGCGCCTTCCCAGAGAAGAACGGGGACGGGGCCCTCAAGTCCATCTTCGGCTGCCTCACCGACATTTCTTCGCAGAAATGGGCGGAAAAGGTGCAGAACGAAAGGCGCGAAGAGGCTGTCGAGCTCAAGCGCCAGCAAGAAAATTTCATCGACATCACCAGCCACGAAATGCGCAACCCCTTATCCGCCGTGCTGCAGTGTGCAGACCAGATTGCAAACAACATCGCGGCATTTACTACTTACGAGAACAGGGGCCAGGTCGAGACGCTGCTGGAGGGCTGTCTAGATGCCGCCAACACCATCAACCTTTGCGCAAGCCACCAGAAGCGCATCGTCGACGACATCCTGACTCTTTCCAAACTCGATTCGAATCTGCTCGCCGTCACCCCCATCGACGAGCAACCAGTCAAGGTGGTACAGCATGCATTAAAGATGTTCGAGTCAGAACTGCTGGCGCACGACATTGAGCTCTATTTCAATGTCGACGGCAGCTTCGAGAAACATGGGGTCGAATGGGCCAAGCTGGACCCGTCGAGGCTGCGGCAAGTGCTGATCAACTTGATGACGAATGCCATCAAGTTTACCCAGGGGCGAGATCGCCGGAGCATCACCGTGTCCATGAGCGCGTCCAAGGACATAAGCGAAGTGACGAGCCAAGGAGTGCTCTATTTTGACAAGAACAACGCCCCGCGAACCACTGGCATGGACATCGACAACGAGAGGGAGTGGGGTGGCGGCGAGAGGATTAATGTGCACTGCTCGGTGGAGGACACCGGACCGGGCCTGGGCGAGGAGGAGCTCAAGGTCCTGTTTCAACGGTTCCAGCAGGCAACGCCACGGACCCACGTGCAATACGGTGGCTCCGGTCTCGGCCTCTTCATCTCGAGGATTCTCACCGAGATGCAAGGTGGACAGATCGGGGTGACGTCTGTCAGGGGATCGGGGAGCAGGTTCAATTTCTATATCCAGAGCCGCAAGTGTGCGGATCCGCCTGCCCAGTTTGAGCGCATCTCACCGTTCAATATAGGCCGCAGGGCGCAGGCGTCGGCCACCTCGGCTTCCCAGCTGACTGCCACTCCGCCCTCGCGCAAGGCGGCCCCCGCCAACGTGACGGGTCCGGCAGATCGCCCGCTGTTCGACGTGCTCATCGTCGAGGACAATATCGTCAACCAAAAGGTACTGCAGCGACAGCTGCGCAACTGCGGCAACAATACGTTTGTGGCCAACCACGGTCGCGAGGCGCTGCAGACGCTGCAAAAGTCGAGGTTCTGGGCCGGCCAGGAGGCCGACGGCGTCGACATCTCCGTCATCTTGATGGATCTCGAGATGCCCGTCATGGATGGCATGACTTGTGCGAGGAAGATTCGGGAGCTCGAGAGGGAGGGTACCATTGTCAAGCACATTCCCATCATTGCCGTCACGGCTTACGCGCGGCCCGAGCAGATCGAAAACGCCAAGGCCGCCGGCATCGTGAGTCGGCTCCTCTGGTGTCGACGACGAGACACTAACACTCGCTTCTAGGACGACGTCATTTCCAAGCCATTCCGCATCCCCGAGTTGATTCCCAAGATAGAGGAGCTGGTCGGAAAGTACCAGAAGCTGTCCGTGTCCTCTGAGGCGTAGGTTAGAGCCATGACATTACCTGGCGCAGCATTGTCTGCTGGAGTTTGGCTGGGCTAGATCAGTGCGTCACGGAGTAAAATATTGGCCCTTTGAGTTGTTTCGCCCTCACTTTTACTACCCTCTTACATGTACATCTTCAGCATACGACATGGATGGCCGGCGTTTTCAGAAGATGGTCGATTTCTGGGGGACATACTGCATAAACCGGGAGCAATCAGTGCGTGATTGGATTGGCCGGCGTACCAACCAGCACGTACGGGCTTGATAGACAAGGACGACGCACTACCAGGCACACTTACGATTCTCTAGTCATTTCTACCGGTTGAAAGAACAGCCTCGACTTTGTCTGGAAACTGTCATGCGTGGGACCACGTCTGGAAGAACGTGTACGCAATAGTAATCAAGTCCTGTGCACGGACAGACGACGGCTGTACGGAGGCGAGCCGGGGCGAGCTCGATGCGCCTTTACCCTCCTCTCCTTCTCTTCTTGGCCCGTTGACTGGGGGAGTGATTATTGCATCGGCCGCGTGACGAGTGTGTGTGTGTGTGCACTCTTCGGTGGGCCCCGTAGGCAGGCGGTCTGCCTGGACAGGGGGGGCCAGTTTCGTCCCGTCCTCGTACCCCGGCCAACAGCACTCGGCTTCCCACGCCCAGCGGTTGTTGGCCCCTGAAATGTCCTCTCCCGAATCACGCAACCAAGCCCTTCGACGACGACGACGACAAGCCCCATGGCTTCCGGGGGGTCGCGTGCCTTCTGGGCGGCGAGCTGCGGGGGAGAACCAAGGTCGTGCTCAAGGGGCATTGCATTGTTGCATTGGGGGGATGGACATCATGGCCATAGAGACGTCCACTATACGGGGCGTAACATGGCCGAAGCGCGCCTCACTCTGCCTCGTCGGAACCACTGATCGTTGACGACTCAACTCAAACAGCAAAGAGGATCACTGCTTCAAATACACAAAGCAACTTGTATTATTAACTATTACCATCTCCCCACCCCCCGGGTATCGAACAAAACAGCCTGACCGCACGATACTAGCTAGCGATTGTTGCGTATCCTTTTTTCTCAAGTTTTGTCCTGTTGTTACTCGAAGAACAGCGATATGAAAATTGGTATCAGTGAAAGCAGTCTCGACAGGGTATCTTGGTATCTTGTGAAAGAAATGCAGAACCTTTCCTTCCATCCCTACCCTTTCTCATGCAATTTTTTTGGGCTTTTCTCGACTTGAAAGCAACTTCAGGCGTTCCCGACCCTCTAGGCCGCAGCCGTGACAGTAGGGGTGGTGGCGGCCACGTTCTCGGGCTTGTTCTCCGCCTCGGATTGGGCAGCGGCGGAAGCCTCAGGGCCGGTCTTCGTCTCCTTGGTGGGGCCGTCGGTGGTGGAAACCTCCTTGGCAGGCTCGGCAGCGGCGGACTCATCCTTGGCTGCCTCCTCAACAGACTTCTCCTCGGTCTTGGAGGCGGACTTGCCCTTGATGGTAGCACGGAGCTTGGAGAACGCACTCATGCCGGACTTCTCTTCATTGTCTGCAGGAACAGGGGACTTGTCGCGCTTGCCAAAGGCAAAGGGCAGCGAGGACTTGCGCTTCTCCTTAGTATCCTTCTTGACCTCACCGTTGGCAGCGGGACTCTCAACAACCTCGGTGGGAACGGTGGCGGGGTTGGAGACGTCGACGGCAAGCGGAGTGGTCGACTCGACGGGAGGAATGACGGGGGCGACGGCGTCGGTAGCCGTGACCTCATTTTCGGCGGCCGTCTCAGGGGTTTCTTCGGTGGCCTTGTTTGCCTCGACAGACTTCTTCTCCTTCTTGGAGAAGACGCCGCCAAAGAAGCTGTTGCGCTTAGAGGGCGCAGGCTTCTCCTTGGGGCTCTCAGCGGGAAGCGCCTCGTCGGTGGGCTTGTCATCGGCGGCAGCGGCAGGAGCGTCGGCGGCCGGGGCCTCCTCCGCCTCACCAGTAGCAGGCTCCGAGGCGAGAGCATCCTCAGACTTGCGCTCATCCTTCTTCTCCTCCTTCTTGCCACCAAAGTTGAAGAAAGAGGCACGCTTGCGGCTAGCGGACCGGCGCTTGGGCTCCTCGTCCTTGACCTCGTCCTTGGCGGCCTCGCCCTCCTTGGGTGCGTCATCAGCCTTGACGGACTCCTCAGCCTTGGGAGCATCCTCAACAGGCTTCTCCTCCTTGGCGACAATGGCAGCGGGCTTGAGCGACTCCAGGGTCTTCTTGTACGTCTCCGATTCGGCCACGGTGGTGGCCAGCTCCCTGGCCTCCGCAATCCTGAGCTTCAGCTGGGCAACCCAGCTGTCACGCTCGGGAGTGGATGCAGCCTTGAAGCTGTGCTTGTTGCCCTTCGCAGTAAAGTGAAACTTGTTGGAGCCATCGACCTCGGGTTCACTGGCATGAGCCTGCGTCAAATGTGTCAGTCACCGGATCTTGGACGGCCTGTCTGTGGCTAGACAAGGTTAAGCATACCAAGTTGATGACGCTGGTGGGGGCCTTCTTGTCACCGATGAAGAGGAGGCCCTTGCCGGTGTGCGATGCCCATGCGACGTTGTCGTGAGCAGTCTCGGCAGACTTCTCGCTCTTCTGGTAATGAGCGAGCGACTTGGGCTCAACGGCATCGGAGCCGAAGAAGAAGAACTCCTTGCTGGGGATCAGGTTCCTGCGACGCGACGCGATTAGCTTTCCGAGGGGTGAAGGCGACGGGACAGAATTGTATCGTGCGCTGGAACACTTACTTGGGGAAGCTGGCGCCCTGGGCCTTGTGACCGAGATGGCCCTCGTCAACGGGTTTGATCTCATCCTTCTTGTCCTCGGTCTTGGAGGCGTCGGCGGCATCGGTGGCCTCGACCGGCTTGGACTCGTCGGCAGGCTTGGTGGCGTCGACGACGGGGGCAGCGTCAGTGGCGACAGCCTGCTCGGCAGGGGCAGTCTCGGTCTTTGCGACTTCGGGCACCTCGACGGTGGGCTTCTGTACTTCGGCCATTCTGGATGGTGGAGGGGGGGGGTATCTTGAAGAGGATTGGGTATCACAGCAAAAAGGCGAGACAGTATAAAGAAAAGAAAAAGATCCAGAAAATGGCTTGTGGGTTGCAGCAAGCTTGGACGAGCACAGGCTGGGCTTGTGGCGATGGAGGAGGAAAGGAAGAAGGAGGAGGAGGAGGAGGAGGAGGGGGCAGGTGATAAAGGGGACGATGGGTACTTATTTGCTTGGTGAAGTGGGAGAGGGAGGGAGGGAGGGAGGCGCGGCCGGGCAGGCCAGGGAGAGAGAAGAGAAGCAGCAGCCCTGACAGTGGAGGTGGAGGTGGAGGTGGAGGTGGGAAGCAAGAACCGGACAACCCTGTAGGTAGCTACCGAGGTAAGGTACCTGGCAGTTGGGTAGTTGGGCAGGCACCAATAGGTACAGTATGGCAAGGGGAACAAGGAGGGTTGCCGGGCCCTGCTTTTCCACCCCACCCTCTCACCTCCCCTTTCATTCCCTGGGTCCACCGTCCGGGGTGGGTCTATAGGCGCCGTTGCCCATGCGAGTGCGAGTGAGCATTACCCAAAGGGGTACTATATGCCCATTCAGACGGCGGCTCGCCACATGCAGGTACAGCATACAGCAGGGTACCTACTCTGCATTGTGGTGCGCCCTAAATTTGCATCCCCGAGGTCCTCGAGCTTGGCGCCACGCTGCCAGGCAGGCGCACGCAACGGCCGTCAGTGCCTGCAATTGCGCGTCCCGACGCCCGGCTGCCGTGGCCGTTACTTTCGATCCTTCGCCAGTACCCCCTACCTCGACACTTGGGTAGGTACCTATGCAGTACATACATGCAGGTATCGCTGGCGAGCTTTTTCGAATGCACGCGCAGTACAGTACATAGTGGACAGGTGCCTTGCAGATACATGCCTCCATGCCCAGGTACACATTACAGGTACTGGCCGCTTCCCTCGTACGTGTCGCACGTAAAACTCGCCGTGATGCAGCGCGCGTCAGGGCATGCACATGACTTTGGTAGCGCCTCTTCTGATCTGACGGACGGAGAGGGAGGGAGAGCAGGGTGGTCGGGGCAATTGGAGCGAGTAGGTAAGTGACAAGTATCCAGTACTTGTCACTCGCGCACGGACACGAGGGGCTCCACTCGAGCCTGGCAAGTACCGTCGAGTCTTCCACTGGTCCTGCCTGTCACCTCTAACCGCCAACCTCTAGCATCGTGGGCGACGGCAGCTGGGCCGGCAGCTGTAACCGTTTCGTGGTCGCCTTCGGCCGGGTTCCCACGGGCCCGATGCGAGGCGAGTGAGTATTGCCGTGTGCAGCGCCGCCTCGACGGCATCTCGTGCACGTCGCCCACGGTCGAGAGCTCGGTCGACGATGGATGGATGAATATGGAGGGATATGGATGGATATGGATGGAGGGATACGCGCACTCCACGAGTGCGTCACCCACTCCCCTTCCCTTTCCCCTCCATGCCGAATCGTGACCACCAACCACTTCGCCCTCCCATCGAGTGAATAATTCGCCCGTCGGCCACCGCATGGACTGCTCCGGGTCATGCGCGCCAAGTATGTGCACGCACGTCCGTATAGGTACCTAACAGCTCACCTACCTGGATATATGTACCGTACCCATTAGTATGTACGAAGCAGGGACGGATACAGCACGAGAAGGCGCCGCGATGCACGTGCAAATGTAATGCTTTAAAAATGGCGTCGTCATTGCTGAGTCTCTCCAATGCACTAACACAACGGCCAGAATCATGCGCGCTGGCTGGCGGGAGCGCTTGGGTCAGAGAGTCAAGACTGTTTCTCCCTCTTTTTTTTCCCTTTTTTTGCATGGATACTCGTCATGAAAGATTGACGGCCGAGTGGGCTGCCCATACCAAGCGGCCATCCTTTGCTATGCTCGCTACGTAATCGACACACATTGTTGCGGGGGGGGGTCTCCGCATGTCACTGGAGACGAACGCGTGTGCTCGGTCGTAGTCGTCGTGACTTGACTGACTAGCCAGCCGCCGGCTGTTCTCCTTGCCCAGGTAAGTCAAGGCCGGGGAGGAGGCCAAAGAGGGAGGGCTCTAGAGGAAGAGAGAGAGAAAAGAATGCCCCACCCTCCGGGCAAGCTCGGGCCTGGGAACAAGGCTTGGCCTGTGCTGTTGGTTTAAGCGCCAGAGATGGGACGCAAAATTGCGACGCTAGTGGCGCCTTGGTGCCAGTGAGCTTTGCAGATAGAGTTGCTCCGTACGGGGCGGGCGTGCAAGAGGTTTGATGGCAGGCCATCAGGAGCAGAAATGTGCGGTTTCTTCCATGAATTTGATTGAATTTTTGAAACACGGCCTTGGGGGAGGCGGGGCGGCGGCGGCGGGACGGGTCATCAACATCAATGCCGGGCTCGGCGCCGGAATCTTGCGTCGTGGCATCAAGCAGTTGGGCCAATTTCTGCACGTGCTCGCCAACCCAACCTACAGTATGTAATCACTCTGTATGTATGTACATGTACATGTACGTGTATGTGCATCTCCGACGAGGGCCAAACCCACAATCTGCATATCCCCCCTTTTCTCACTGATTTCCTCGTCTCTCGACTGACATGCATGCATCCATTCAGGGCCTGTACAGCATAAGCCGTGGCAATGCGGATTGAAGTCTTCCCCCAACTCGCTCCTGTGAATCGGTCTTAGCCCCCCCGCCTCCCTTGGCCGCACAGTGCCCGAGTCTCGTGTACGTGAGATGGGGTTCCAGATTCTGCTCGCTCGAGGTACGAGGGCCTCAGACGGGGTCCTGCCGCCAGACGAGCAATTTCCGGTCGTGGAATCACCGACACCGCTGGGGGGTGGGCGGGATATCAAGGGCTGCGAAAGCCTATTTTATTTTGGTCAGCTCCATTGCCCAGGGAGCGTTAGGCTCCATTGCATTTGTCCCTCCCTTTTGCTTGACGCCCACCTCGACTTTATTTTTTAAAACATCGGTGCCCGTATTCGTAAATTCTTCAACGCTCAGCGCCTGTACCCATGTACCCTCCTCTGTACAGCACTGTGCCACCTGTTAGCGCGAGCAGGGAACCCCGGCGCGCCATCCCAGCACCTGCGTGCAGGAAGTGGTCCATCGAAATTTCCAGTGGATCGCCCATTTTAAAGTTGAATTGGGCATATCATAAAGGGGATGTCTGCACCCTGAGCGCGGAGTATGCAGAGCAGGACCCGACGACGCGAAGCATTTCCTATAAAATACTGCTAGGTACTGCCTAGCCTGCCTACCCGGTACCTACCTGCCTAGGCACTACCTTAGATACCCTGGGTGGTGGGCAAGCCGGCAGTGTACCTAGGTACCTAGATAGGTACCTATGCAAGTACTCCAGAGAGTCAAGCTTGAGCGGATACCGTCGAGGGCGGGAAGCCCCATAAGCTGCGGGCGGGAGTCCTGCACGCCCAAGGCAACATGTATTGGACGTCCATACGTTTGTTCCGACTTGCCTGGTCCATTTTTCGTCTATGCGGGCTCTAATTCATCCTCTATTGAAAAGGAGGAGTCGAGAACCGAGGAAAAAAGAAAGCGTCACGAACACCAGAAACAAGAGACAAGGTGGGGAGGCGGGGCTCGCTATCCCGCCTCGGCGTGAGCGGACTCAGCCAGATTGCAAGGGCAAGACTTCTGACGCTGGGGGAAAAGGAATACCGGCTGGGTCACGGCAGCCTTTGGCCGTACTTGAGCGGCATCATAAGACGTCCGAGGTGCGATGCAGGCAGGGCATCACCAGCAGCACAAGTGCCTGCTGTCCCATCACCACCGTGTGAACCAAAGACGCACCGCAAGCAAGTTGATGACATGGCTCTTGCCCGCATGCCAGTTCGTGCAACGGCAAAGCAGGACATTGTACAAGCAGGAGCAGCAGGATCAGCAGGATCATCAGGAAGGAGCCTTCATGTTGCCAGCGGCGGCAAGGCCTGGCTCGAGAGGCACCGCGAGACAAAAAGGGCTTGCTTCCTCACATGACCTGTCTCGGCCACTGATCGCTGCATCGTACCTTGTGCACGGAGTACAGCATTGTACGGTAGCCACGTACATGTTTGGAGTGCATGTGCAGCGAGATAAGAGCTTGAAGGTATCCGCGTCGATATCAAGGGCACCAAGTATGTACATACATACATGCTCTGTACATACCTACCACCTAGTTATGTACCGAGCACGAGTCGCATGCTCCATCTACAACCGTCCGCACGGGTTGCATCACGCGTATCGTATCCCACCTCCGCTTGGTCGGCTCCTGCTTTATTTTTACATACCCATGTATCATGAAGCAAGTCGGAGTTGATTGCCTGACAACCCACCCACCACCCACCACCCCGATGCAGGCCCATTGATCCAACAGGGCCAAGACTCGTGCTGCATTGCGCATGTGACTCGCCCTCGTTGATGCCATCGTGTATGTATATACGTACCTCGTACAGAGTACAGCATGCACAAGTACAGAGTACATGGTGGCAGCACTACTCGTGTGGCAGAGCTGTCTAGTCACCCGGCCGAGACACCACCAAGGGGGCCTGTGAGTCAATCCAGGCAGAGACCCCTAACCGCTTCTTTCCGTGGCTCCGCGTGCCGTCTTTTTTTCCTTCTTATTCCCTGTGGCTTTTCCCCCGGAGCTGCTCTGCTGGGTTTTTTCGGGGGGGTTTGTTTTGTTGGCTTATTATCCCTCTCTTGGTCCCGTCGCCCCCTGCTCAACCACTGCGCAGGGAATCATCGTTGGGCCGTGAGCTCTTCTCAACCAAGCCGCCCCATGCGGAGAGATGGACAGGCGGCAATGCACACACGGCGCCGTCTGGCTTGTGCAGACGGCGGCTTGAGAAATCCCAAGTCATAAAACATGTGCATAATGTACTCCGTACCTGGGAGTACCGGGTACATGCAAACATGCAGTGGGAGTACGAATACCTACAGTAGGGCGTTTGCCAAGTCAGCCAGCTATGGATCTAGCATGTGCCGAACCGTCCACCCACGCCCTCGGAGCAAAAAGAAAATAAAGAATTGGGATAAAATCGTAGCGGCCGCCGAGTCTTTCCCTTGGCCGCCAGCAGACGACTCCTGTTCCCCTTGCTGCAGCCCAGCTCGCAGCCGGCTGTCGGTTTCGAAAGTAGGCGTGGCATCTCGTATCGTCCAGACGCAACAGGTCACTCAGTTAGCGCGAGCCCGGTGGATCCTACCTAATTAGGTACAGTGCAGACAGACTCTCGCATCTCACCATGACCAATCATCATGCATGCCGTCAGAGGTCGCTTCTCCCTCGCATCGAGCACTCAAACCACGTCGACGATGGCGTCGCCTTTCCAGGTTTTTCCACCGCCCACAGAGCGCGCGCTCTCTCTCCCTCAAACGACGACGACACGGATTAGCGCCAGTCGAGGTAACACCGCAGGCCTGCTTCACACCTCCAAGTCCTTAGCGCCGTGACTGGTAACCCAAGGACTCAAACGTCTCATCGCCGTGGCCAAAATTCTCCAGGCGCATGACCCAGGGTCGCACAGCGCCGAGGCGGGGGGATTGCACCTTGGATGGACCGACTCATGTCTGTGTGCGTTTGCAAACTTATACACACGCAGGGCGTAGCCCGACTGCTTCCAAACCACCCTCCCTCGTGCGCTCCCGCACCACAACTCGGCATCCGGTGCGGCCGCTCGACTCCGCCACTGACTGACAGGCCATCGCCAGCCATCTGTCCCGTCACCCAACCTCAACACGCCGGGTCCTCGAGAATCGCCATCAACTCGCCGGCCATGCATGCATGGAGACGGTTTCATTGCTCTGCGCATCCATGCTGGCTCCAGGTTACCTGTCATGCTCCCTACAGCCACATAAGAGTCGTGTGTCGTTATGCGCCGCCGTCCAAATTGACGTCATCCCAAGAGTCGGCCCATGATGTGCGTCGCTAACATGAAGCCTCGCAACGCGGATTGCCGTGACGCCCCAGGGCCCAGCGTCTTGATTCATGCGCCCCGCAACGGCAATGGCTTTGGCGCCGCTCCTTTGCCAGGCCATCTTGGCGCGCCCCGACCATGGAGGGTTTGGAAGCCGATGGCCGGTTTGCCGGAGCCTTGATGACATCAGATGGGTGGCGCGTCACTGTTACCCACCTTTAATGTACAATATCTGACGTGGGCAAGTTCCGCGTCTCCCTTGAAGTTATGCTCGACGCATTGTTTGCTCATGAACCGACCCTCTTGACGTGCCCGGCATGACGACACACGGCGGCTAGTTGCTGGTGCGGTGAGAGCCAATCACGTAGCCGCTCTCGAGATGCTCCTTTCGGTTTCGCCCCACTCGACGTTCGGATGGCATCTCGCCGGATATAATCAGATGGTACTGAAACTTATTCAGAGAGAATAGCGGCTTAGAACGCAGCTATGCATACTCTGAGTGTGTGCCCTTCTCCCTATTAAACTACCTCGTTAAGCGGCGTATAAGCTGCTTGTCTACTATCCCCCGTATACAAGGCCTTTGCTACGGCATCGTGTGTTACAATGGCGGCTTCGCTCGCCGCTCTTTAAAACCGTCTGCGATGACGGGCACTGGCTATTAAAGGCACGGGCGGCTAGAGATATTGGCCTCTAGGTATGCTATTAGGCACACCGAACCCCCCCTTATAGCCTATAAGCTAGAGCTACAACAGCCGGTCTAAGTGAGCTATATAGCCTGGCCCAAGTGCCTCATTTATAAGCAAAAGGCAATTACGTCTTCAGTTCTATCAATGACCCTTTCAGATGCTCCTCTTTACTTTTGTAAAGTGTTCAGGTGCAAGTATCGCAAGTACACGGGCATGTGCTGGAGGCCTTTTGTGGACCAACCGGGGGGGATCTACAGTGGGCGTGGCGCGCTGGAGAGGCGTCTTGCCCCGAAAGAGGCACCCTCGGGCAGAAACGGTGGGCTTGCTCACTGCACGAGGGCTCCGTATGGGGCATCCGTGGCGAGGTTGGCTCATCCGGCTGCCGGACACGTGCAGTTACCGTGGCTGAGTCTCGTGATGGCGGCATGATGTGCGCGGGGAGCTACAAACTTTTGTACTGGCGCCTCGCGTGCTCACGAATGCGCCGTCTCTGTGAATTGAAATGACTGAAGTCATCCTCGATGGGCCATTAAAATAATTCAGCTGCTGCTCAAGGGCGCTGCTAAAGGGCGCTGCTCAAGGGCTTGTTGCCAACCTCGCTTTGGAGCCTCTCAGCTTCCCTGCCTCTTTGCTGCACCAACCATTCATTCTCTCTCCACCAGCTGCGGCATCTTATCTCGTGATTTGCAACACTTTCCTCTCTCTTTTCACGGCCCAGCCCCCTCATTCTTCTCCCCCCTCACTCTCCCGCTCTCACCTTTTTCTCATCCGCCCCTCTCTCTAGCTGCTTCCCTCACTCTTCCTCACCCTCCTCTTTCTCTTGGAGCATTTGGTCGTTGGCTCTTTGGAGTAGTGGTGTGGCCTCGCTGCCTCTGCTCAGCGCCATTCGCAAATTCTTGTCTCTTTCACGAGCAGCGAGCCTGCGACTGGCCCCTCTCGTATCCTTTGCGGAAACGTGAAGAGCATTCTCTGATAGGGAGGCTCCGTTTCTGGTTTCCGTGTGAGATTCAAACAAAGAACTCGTGGCCGGAGCATTTGGCATTTGAGCAGCACAGCAGGGTCCGGGCAATTCAACGCAGTGGGCTTGCTTCATGGGACGATTTTCAATATTCTGCTTTGCTGACCTTGCTTCCAGTCGGCACCCATCTCCTTCTCCCAGATTCCTCGAGGCGGCCGAGTGACTCGACAGCCACAGCTGTGAGTGGCAAACGGCACGGTAAAAGCGCGGCCTTGAAGCCGGCTTGGGCTTGGAGCGCCATCAAAGCACAAATATCAGCCATTGAGCCGCCAAAGCCAGCGCATACCGAAGTTTGTTCCTTCCCCGGGCAACTACAAAAGGAGACGTACTGGCGCCAGGTGAGTTTGGATAATTCTACTTGGTCGTCTCGTTTATGCTTGCGGTGCTCCTTCCCAGCAGCGAGCCAAGAAGGCAGACAATGGGGCGCTAGCCATTCTTGGCCGCCATTCACATTCACATTCACCTTCGTTATTGTCCCGTTTCGCTCCAACACCTTTGAGCATCGTCACTCTTTTTGTAGCACACACAGACACACGTTCGCGGCCACTGCCCGCTCGCTCGCTCCCGCATTCATCATGGCCAAGAAAAAGTCCAAGGCCAAGCAGCATGCTAAGAAGGCTGCCCCCGAGGCCACAGCTGTAGTCCCAAGCATCAAGTCCAGCCAGGTTGCAAAAGGCAACAAGAAACGCCCCAACATGGCTCGTCGCAGCAACAAGTCGGGACAAGGCAGCAATGCCGACACGGGCAACTCGTCCCAGACGCCCACGGCCATCAAGAGGTACAACATGGAGCTGTCCAAGCAGCGCCTGGTGGACAAGGGCTTTCATCCTGCTGTCACGACCAAGACCCGGGACGAGCTGCTTAATATCGGTGGAGCCACGATGCGAAAGCATTGGCGTCGACCGACCCGGGGACAATTCTTCAGGGGCGAGAGCGACCCCGACCGACCCGGCTTCACCCAGTCCCGTCGCCTCACCCGAGTTAGCTTGCCCCCCTCTCCCTGCTCAGTGTAGAGCCAGTTGCTCACCCTCATGGCAGGCATTGCTTGTTTTCCGCAAACATCTCGCGCCCGGCCGCATCGACGATGACGACACGGCTGCGACGGAGAACAAACTGACCCGCATCCTCAACACCGTCCATATCGGAGGTTTGGTTGCCGAGTTCATCTTTGCCAGTGGCTACAAGTCTGTGCACGCTGCTGCCCTCAGCTCAACCCAATCGTGGGCTGCACTGGTTGGCGGGACCGTGAGCTGCCCCGGCCCCGTGAAGCAGAATCAAAGCTAACAACCATGACAGAGAATGTGGGACTTTTTCGCCGCCGAGTTCTACGCCGACGGCCCCGCCCTTACCTTCATCGCCGTGACACCCGAGTACACGGTGGGCGAGTTCAGGCTCGACGGGCCCAAGAATTCGGACGGAGCCGAGGCCGACAACTCCTGGTTCGCCGAAGCAATGGCGGCAGAGGCGGACATATACGCCTCAATCAGCCAACTGTACTACCGCCTCAACAAGAAGCACAAATGCGGGCCTCGACTAGGCGTTCTGACCGACGAGCTCGTCAAGTACACTCGGCAGCTAACTAACATCAAGCAAATCCACGCCTCGAATCAGTTCAAGTCCAGCCCCCCAAGCCAGCTCTTTGACCCGCCCGCCTACTTTGCTCTTACCCGACTGCGCTCCATGAGTATGCTCTACCCCAGCCCCAGCCCCAGCCCGTATCGGAGCAGCAGCTAACAGCAAGCACCCCCAGTGACCAAGATCTTTGAGAAGCAAGCCGTCATCAGGGTGCTGCATTTCCAAAAGACGCCGTTTCTGGACCGGCGCATCCTTGCCATCATCCTACGTTCCTGCCCCTATGTCGAGATGATTGGCGTCTACGACTGCCCTCTGATCCACTTTGGCGACGTCCTGTGCCTCCTGGATCTCATCCACGAGATCAACGAGGAAAGACGACTGAAGAAAATGCCTCTAATCAAGGCCTTGGACCTTTTCCCGAGATTCCACGGGGGCATGCCTTACCAATACGCCACGGCGGATACCTATGGGTTGACCTGGGGTCCGGACAGCCTCGAGATTGTCCAACGCGGCTTCTTCGGAATCATCCTCAAAGCCTTCATCAAGTCCAGAGCGATGAAACTGGATCTTCTCTTCAGCAAGGGGCAGGCGTTCTTGGACTTCCTCTACAACGTTCCCAACTATACGCTGGCCGTCGTCACATTCCTGGACGCTCTTCACCGCTACGTGGACTTGCAGAGTCGCAGGAATCCCTCTGGAAATGAAGTCAAACAGGCCATTTACGACCTGCTCAAGCCAGTGCGCCTCGGCCTCGAAAATGTCGAAAAAGACTGGCCGCATTGGTATACCCAGATTATGGGCAACAAGCTTGTCTTTTGCTCGTCATGCGGCTATGAGATGCTCCAAGAGTTCTTCACGGCCCTTTCTCGCGGTGATCGGCCTCTCACCCGCGTGTGTGCTGGCTGTCTGCTCCAGCGCCGACTGGATTTGGAGATTGATCACCTAAAAGTGGAGAAGAAACACATACTCGACTCGCTTCTCCCTGAACACGACGGATTGCAGTTCAACAAGGACGCGCCCCTCGGTCAGGGCGCCCGAGGCCTGATCAGGTTGGAATCGACCGTCTCGAAGCGGCCGCCGCCCCCGTTGATCGTCGTCGATGACAATGGAGAAGTGCACCTGCCCCAGTACACGGAGCCCCTGCTACGAGACAACAAGATTCACTATGATTCTCTGCAAAGCCTTCCAGGCCTGAGAGAATTGGTTGGAGAGGCAGCGTCTGCCGCCAAGTGGACAGAGGCGATGAATCGGTGCCGCAAGCTGGACATGTATTCGAGACTAGTCCGCCGTGTTCGCCAAGAGAGCGACAGCGCCAAGGGCAGTCGGAAGCCCAGGCTGAGTGACCGGAGAGTGGACGGAGGCATGCCTGACCATGTCGACGAGCGCCAACCGCCAAGACTACAGGAGAAGGCCAGGTGTCTGTTGAGCCACAGCTTCTCCAGCATCGTGGAGCTCGAAACACAGCTCTACGACAAGGGCTGGCTCTGAGAAGGGGGAGAAGAGGCACGAATGAGTCGAGGGCAAGGTGAAAAGATTACTGGACGGAGAGGACCATGAGGTCGCATGGCGGAGAGGACCATGGACCGTGGATGAAGGGGCTGCTGGACGGGACTTGGAGAGCAAAACTTGGCGCTGCACTGGCACTTTGGAGAAGACTGCCAGGGAGATAGCTAAAAGAGCAAAAATGTGTGTGTTTGGACGCTGCCGTGTCGTGCAGTCTTGCCGGATGGCCATTGTCCAATGCCGAGGTTCAAGGCTCCAAGAGGGGCATCACGTGACACGCAAATTGATTTCAAGCGGCCCGAGTCCAGCTCGCGCGGGCAGGCCAGGACAACGACATCCACGGCCAAACGACGCGACAACCACCCGCCATGGCCTCGTTACTGCGCGCATTCTCGCTCCCTGCGCGGGCCCTGGGACAAGGAGGAGCCGCCCTCCGGCTCTGGTGGGCGCCGACAGGCCGGACGCCAATGTGCGCGCCCGCGTCCGCGGCAGGCTGGCTGTCGCCGATGCAGCAGCAGACGCGGGGGATGAAGGTGCACAGCTCTGTCAAGAAGAGGTGTGAGCACTGCAAGGTCGGTGCCAACTCTTCCCTCCCCCCCCCGGGGGGGGTGCCGCGGGCGATTCCCGAGGCGGCGGCTGGACCGGGGGGGGAAACGGGCTTTGCTGATCCGGGGTGCGCGCAGGTCGTCCGACGCAAGGCGGGAAAGCGACACAACGGCTACCTGTACATCATCTGCAAGGCGAACCCCAGGCACAAGCAGCGGCAGTCGTGAAGCGGCCGCGTCTCCGCTGATAGGACCCCCCTTTTTTTTCACCGGGGACGAACTACCGCACTCCTTTACCGGCTCGCGGCGGGCGATGGGCACGAGGGAGATGGGCATGTCGAGGGCGCACAAAGGGCATCGACGGGAACGGCGCAAGAGCCGAGACGGACGGGCGGCTGGCGACGGCGTGGAGGGGGGGGCAATGGGATGGGACGAGGGAGAGGCGCGGGTTGAAGAGGGCCCACGGGACGGGCGGCTGCGAGAAAACTACATGCCCCCTATATACCGCTCCATGCTCTCCCACTGCGTCTTCCCCGTGGACATGAGGTATCGAATGTGAGACTTTGGCACGACGTCAACGGACCTTGCCCAGGCCTCGACGGACAGGGAGGGGGCGACTGACGAGGTCCTTTACGTGTCGGTGGCGCTCAAACTCGTCGCGGACGAGCTTGCGCGTCTCGGCCTTTGTGGGTTCGTGGGCGATGCGGGCGGTGCCGCGGAGGATGGCGCGGTAAAAGGCAATGACCCTGGCGCGCTGTAGGAACTGCCGCTCGTGTCAGAGATGGAGAGGAGAGCTGGGAGCGGGTGGGTGAGGCGGCGCGGTACGTGATCGAGGCTCAGGGCGCCTTGGAGACGGCGGCGGGTGGCGGTGGCATGGCCGCGGGTGAGGACGCGCGAGAGGCGCCGCAGTCCGGGGCTCATGTGCGGCGCTTGGTTGCTGTTTGGCGTGCAGGCCGACGGGAACATGGGCCATGTTTGGGGGAGGGCCGATGCCAACACGGTCGATGTGGTGGGTGGTTGCGACCCGGGCCTGGCTCGGGCCAACTTCGGATCCAGCACAGTCCGTCTAAGCACGTTGTATTCGCACATGTACAGTAACACGAGAGAGGGTTGACAAACGGGATCCAAAGCCCGGCAGCGATCCCGCACCATCAAACTCGACTAGGTCTCGAGACGGATTCCCGAGGCTTTGGGCGGCGTCGCAAGTGAGAGCGGGCTAGGCGAACATGGCCGGCCAACCGTCACCAGATAGGACAGCGCCGGCAGCCAGGGCGGCGTCTGGCCGTCGGGCCGAGGCAAAGAGCGCCCTGGAGCGGGCCAACACGATGAGCAACGAGGCCTTTGTCGAGGAGCTCATACGACCGAGGTGAGACGGCGCAGAAGAAGAAAAAAAGGGGGGACAAGAGAGGCTGCAAGAAACGTGGGCTGACGTGTGCGGCTTTGCTCCGAACGTGTGCGATGCAGACACGACAGCAGCAGCAGCAGCTGGCCGGAATGGAGACATCCGCGGACGGGCCAGCGGTACGGGCTGCGGGTGCTGCGGGCGGGCGAGCTCAGCGGCGAGCAGATGGAGGCATGCTTTGGGCTGGTGCAGGCGACGAGCGGCGACGACTACCGCGCTTCGGCGGGCGGGTGGCACCCGGCGGCCAAGAGGAGGGAGATGGCGTCGCCGGAGCTGCGGTACGTGCTGGTGGTGCAGGGCGGCGGCAGGGTGGCGGGCTTCACGTCCATCATGGCCACGTTTGAGGGCGGCGAGCCCGTCGTCTACTGCTACGAGATTCACCTCGAGCCGGCTCTGCAGGGGTGAGTCTTGTTCTCCATTCGCAATGCCGGGGGGGGGGGGGAGGGGGGGGTAACTGACGCCCCCCACACAAACAGCACCGGCCTGGGCAGGCAGCTGATGGCACACGTGGCGCGGGCGGCGTCGGCCATTGAGCCCGTGGGCAAGACGATGCTGACGTGCTTTGTGGCCAACGGGCGGGCCCGGCGCTTCTACGAGGGCTTGGGCTACCGCGTCGACGACATGTCGCCGCGCGAGCGGAGGCTGAGGGGCGGCCGAGTCGTCGTGCCCGACTATGTGATTCTGAGCCGGCCGACGACGTCTGGCATCGGTGCCGGAGCGGGGGCGGGAGACGGGGGCGGGGACGGAGGCGCGAGGCAGACTGGCCCTGGCCGATGACGAGGCCCTGTTGCGAGGCTGGCATGATTCTGGTGGAGTGGAGTGGCAAAAGGAAAAGAAAGATTAAGCCTGCTAGTAGTGTTTTGTGTCGCCGCTGTCAGCCCTGGAGGAGCCCCGCCTATATTTGGTGGTGCGGGCCCTCCCAAGCCACGTTACAGGTCAGCCTTGCGCGCCTTGAGCCCCCGTCAACTAGGCAGCCGGGTCCAAGGAGTTCACTCGATCTGCACGGCCAGCGATTCCTCTCCTCAGCTTCCGCACGAGCGCATGCACCCGCTGGTTTTCCCGGTGCCCGGAATCTCGGGCCCTTGCCGCTGCCTGCACGTGTGTGTGTGTGCGCCCCCCCGCGGGTCCATGACAATCTATTATTGGGCCTTGGGGGCTCCTTGGCCCGTCGAGCTGAGGCTGATGACGACGACGCGCCCAACCGTCCCGACCTGTACAACATACTGACTGTTGGCCCCCCCGTGTGTTTGTCGGCGGCGCCCGTCAGCGAGGCGGCGGTGGTGGTGGTGGTGGCGGGGCGGTTGGTGTCGTGTCGTGTCATCTGCTGCCCGCTGTTTTGCCCGCTGGCGGCGACGATTGCGCCGGGGCCATTCGTTGCCTCCTTTCGAGACGGGAGACGAGAATTGATTTCCTCGTCTGCCGAGCAGGTGATGCGGCGTCATGCAATGAGGCGACAAGTCGGGAGCCCGCTCCCAACTTTAATTCCTGCATCGTCCCTCCTGCAGGATCAAGATCCCCGTACCCTGCCTGCCCTATATGGACCGTTGGCCCGCTCCGGTGGGCTCCGTTTCCTTCTGCCGTTGCAACAGCCCGATCAGGCCAGGCCTGGGGGGGGGGGGCTCGCCAGAAAATACGAACATCAAGTCTGGGCTGAGTCGCCGCCAACCAGGCGAGAGAGATTGTCTTGCAGGGGGGGCAGGGCTAAAATTTACCGTAAGTACTCTGTACACACATACTGTATAAGTGTATTCACGCCCTTTGCCTTCTCACGTACCATCCCTCTGTCTTTCACTCACTCGCGCGCACGCACTCTGTCGAACATCCATTTCCCTCGCGCGAGCCTTGCCTCTTTCATTAATCGCCGCTCGTCCCTCACCTCTCCTGGGGCCACCGTCCATCCACCATCGTCGCTCTCGTCCTCACACCTTCCATCCACACACATCACACACAATGGATCACCAGCAGCAACAACAACAACATCCGGGCCAGGATGCCCCCGTGCAGGAATGGCAGAGCAGCCTCTTCAACTGCGCGCCCTGCGGCACCTGCCTCCTCAGCTCCTGTCTCCCGTGCATCCGTACGTTGAACCCCCTGTCATCACCGCCTCACCCTCCCCCTCGTTGCCCTCTGTTAACCGCGCGAGATGACAGTCATTGGACGCACATCCGGCCGCATGAGGGATCCTTCCATGGAGACTTTCGAGGAATTAAATAGCGAGTGCATCATCTTTGGCGCCATCCACTGCTTCACCGGCTGCGGCTGGATATACTCCATGATGAAGCGCGGCGAGATCCGCGACCGGTACGGCATCAAGGGCAGCGACTGCGGCGACTGCTGCGTCAGTTTTTGCTGCATGTGCTGCGCCATGATTCAACAGGACAAGGAGGTCAAGTTGAGGACGGCCGGTCAGCCCCCCCCCATCACTCAGGGCTACCAGAGCCAAAAGGAAGGCATGCAGATGCCACCCCCGGGTTACGAGCACCAGGGCCAAAAGGAAGGCATTCAGATGCCGGCCCCGGGCTACCAGCACCACCAGCAGTCGCCCATGATGCAGCCCGAGCACCAGACCCAGCAGCAGCAGCCCATACAGCAGCAGCCCATACAGCAGCAGCACATGCAGCACCAGCCCGTCTGAGGACCACGTCAGCCCCGGGCCTGTCACGATCCCGTGTGCCGGCCGTCCTTGTCACGGGCCCTTCTTCCATTTCCTCCTCGGCGCGCTTGGCCTGAGCACCATGCGTACCATGACGGGAGAAACCGGTTTGATAGACCAGATAGATCTCGACTTTGTGTCTTCTTCCTTTCGCGTATCTTCTTGAATGAAATTCATGATAATGTCTCAATGCGCTCCCTCTTTCCCAAACTCCTGTGCGCAAATTCAAGCAACCGTGCCAGGCATGTCAATGACCCTCCTTTTGTTCCCTTTGGCATTCAACTCATGACAATCATGCATACAGCTTCTTCTCATACGCCTCCATGTTGACGTTGCCCTCGAGCTGGGCGCTCGAGGTGCGAAGCTCAAAGCGCACGGTGCCGTCGGCAGTGCGTTCATGCAGCTCCGCCAGGCTCTTCATGCCGCAATCCTGCATCGAGTGCTTGAGGCCGGCAGCCAGGTACGGCACGAACTTGCCGACCGAGCCCCGGTGCGCCACGGCTCCCGACACCCCCTGGGCCACCAGGACGCTGTCGCCCTCGGAAAAGTACCGGGCGGTACCGGCGTTGCTCTTCTGGCTGTCCTTGCCGCCGCCGCCAGCCTTCTTGTCCTGCATCGCGTCGATGCTGCCCATGCCGCGGTAGGCTTTGACCAGCTTGCCCTCGCGCGAGACAAACGACGTGCCGGGGGACTCGGTGGTGCCGGCCAGCAGACCGCCCATCATGACGGTAGAGGCGCCCAAGGAAAGACCCTTGACGATGTGACCCACGTTTTGCACGCCGCCATCGGCGATGCACGGGACACCGAACCGCGCAGCAAAGTGGCTGACAGAATAGACGGCGGCGGCCTGGGGACGGCCGACGGCCATGACCTCTTGGGTGATGCAGGCAGAGCCACTCCCCATGCCAATCCGGATGCCATCGACACCGGCCGCGATGAGAGATGCGGCCTGCTCACGCGTCACGACGTTGCCGCCGATGACGTCGATCTTGGGGAACTCGGCCTTGATCCACTTGATCATGTCGATCTGGTAGATGCTGTTGCCCTGTGAGCTGTCGAGGATGACAATGTCGAGGCCGGCATCGACGAGCTTCTTGAGGCGGTCCTTGTCTTCGGGCCGGGTCCCGATGGCAGCGGCGCAGATGAGCTGCTTGCTATCGGGCAGCTTGGACGCCAGGGGGAAGTGCTGGTTCTTGGTCAAGTCGGACCGGGAGATCATGGAGACGAGGTTGTTGTCCTTGTCGACAATGGGAAGCTTGCCTTTCTTGGACTTGGCAAGGATCTTGTTGGCCTCGAGAAGAGTGACGCCGTCGGGAGCAGTGGTGAGGTCCGTCACCATGACGCTGGAGACGGGCAGGTTGAGGTCGTCCTCAAACTGAATGTCTCGGTTTGTGACAATGCCCAGCAGCCTGGATCCGAGTTTGCCGTTTTCTGAGAGTCCCCCGTTAGCTCCCCGTATTCGACGACGCGGGAGAGACAAGAACAGGTGAAGCTTGGGAGACATTGTCATAGTAAAAAAGTATCCACATGAAGAGAAATCTTCTATACGGCGGAACGAAAGTTATAAAATTAAGGGTGATAATCATGTGATGCAATAGATGGTGAGAGAGGGCAGGGGGCAACTGACCGGTGACGGGAAAGCCGCCAAAGCCCCATTTCTCCTTGAGAGCCTTGGCCTCGCCGACGGTTAGGTTTCGGTCGATGACTACGGGGTCGAGGATGAAGCCGTTTTCGTAACGCTTGACCATGCGGACCATGCCGGCCTGGGCCTCGGGAGAGCAGTTGTGGTGGATGACGCCGAGGCCTCCCTGCAGAGCCATGTGGATGGCCATCTCATGCTCCGTGACGGTGTCCATGGGCGACGAGACAAAGGGCGTCTTGAGTGTGATTCGCTTGGTGATGGGCGAGTCGAGGGCCACCTCGGAGGCGGGGAAGCCGATGTAGCCCGGCATCAGCAGGAAGTCATTGTAGGTGAGGCCCCCGTGCTTGGCCGTGTCCATGAGCTGGTGGATGTCGAGCCCATCAGCCGTCTTGTACTCGGCCAACATCTCGAGCGCCTTGCTGTGGTCGAGGAGCTTGGCACCCGAGCGGACCGTGGCAGCAGCCATTGCGGAGAAGGAGGAGGGGGGGAGGAGCGGGCAGTAGAAAAGGGAAAGGGGGTTCGAGGTCGAAGACGTGCTGGAGAAGCCGATGAGGATTGTCTTGGAGTGATCGACTTGTCAGACTTGGACAACGCGCTTCTTCCCGTGGAAGAAAAGGAGAAGGAAAAGGGGTGAGAGAAAAGAGGACCTGGACGATTTTTTTTTATTCCCACCACCGCGACGGACGGACCCTTGGTGGGGGACTGAATCATGAGGGGCGCACGCGTTTGCGCTAGTGGCGGGGCACTCTGCGGGACTGGAGGGGGGCACTTTTAGTGGTGGCTTCAGTGCCTTTGGGTGCGGCAAGGCAGCCCGTAGGTCACGGGACCCACAGTACGTAGCTTGGGTGCGCGCAGCATAGCAAAACCTTTGGCAGCCAATTTTACTAGCAACGCACTCTAACAGTCCTCTGTAAATAGCTCCCAAGAGGCTATTCTGGCTACAGATACGGAGTAGCTTGAAAGAGACCATTTTTATTAGAATTAGCCACTTTGTTCTGCAAACACTTCATATGTACCTGAATGTTATTGCTTGCATATACCAGCCCCCCAAACTCACTTGACCCTGCAGAGGTGTCCATCCTGGCGCTGCCGCCAGCGCTCATTGCCCACGCAGGGCGAGCACCAAAGCACGTCGTCCGGATCGACCTGGCGCTTGATCTTGAGCAAGCGCTCGTAGTTGGAGCCCCAGAAGGTGTGCTGCCATTCCTTCTCAAACGGAAGCCCCTACATGGCCAAGTCAGAAGCGAGGACGCGGAGAGCCAGGCCGAGGACAGGACACATACCTCGTCGATGAACGAGCCCGAGTCCGGGGTAAGATCTCGCATCGGCTGCCAGGCCTTGTTGAGGAACTCGCTCGCGTCCTCGTCGGCCGTCTTGTTGCGCGGCGGAAATGTGAGAGCCGTCACTGTTCAGCGTTCATGGCGCGTCAGCGAACAAGACAACGTTTGGGTCGTCGACGACTTACTCGCGAGCGCATAGGCGGCGCGCCAGGCAGGGTTGACCGAGTTGCCACCGCCCGGAGGCTTCACGTCCTGGACGCCCTTTCCGGCGAGAGTCATGGAGAAGAGGTTCCCATGAGGACTCCGGACTGCCTCCATGGCCCGTCCAAGCGCCTTGACGTCTCCGGTGAAGGCCTTCCTGTCCATGAGGCGCGACACCTCCCACCAGCCGGAGCCGGCGGGTCTGGCGGTGTAGACGCCCTTGATATAGGCCGCATAGGTCGGGTACTTGGTCGTCTGCAGCCAGAGCCTGGCCTTTCCCTTCCACTTGGCCTGGATGAGGTCGGTGACGGGCTTCAAGACCCTGTCGGCCACGGCAGCATCGTCCGTGTCCAGGATCGCGCTGATTCCCCACACGCCGCTGACATTTTGAGGCGGCGCATGGCCGGGTGCGGAGACTGGGTTGGGCAAGTTGTTGATGACGGCGCTCCACCCGATGAGCCCGGAGTCGATCATCTGGGGGAACTGGGAGACGACATGGGCGGCAAACGCAGAGCCTCCGGGCTCGTGAGCGTCGACGCCGGCCACCCAGCGGACGCCCAAGAGGCGGGGCGTGGGATAGGTCTGCATGGTGATCTTGGTCACGACGCCAAAGGTCGAGCCGCCGCCCTGGAGACGGGATGCGAGATATAGTCAGCCTGGTTGTCACCCCCATCTTGGCCGGGCACTTACACCTCGCAGCGCCCAGAAGAGGTCGCGGTCACGGTCCTCGTTGACGGTTACGACATGGCCACTCGGAGTCACCACCTCCATCTCAAGGATGGTGTCGGCGCCCAGGCCATAGCGTCCAGACAGATTCGAGTGGCCGCCCGACGACAAGTAGCCGGTAATGCCGACCGATGGGCCCTGGGCGCCGATAAACATCTGCCCGTGCTTTTCCAAGGCAAGGTAGATGTCCATCATCAGGGCTCCCGCGCCGACGGTCACGGCGTTGCCCTTGACGGGCCGTCCGGAGCCGCTGAGCTTGAAGTGGCCTTCGGCATGGAAATCAATGGCCTTCATCTGGAGGGTCCAGATGGACAGCGCGCCAGGGCCGGTGGAGCGGCCCAGGAAGTCGTAGCCGGTGTTCTTCACAACGAGTCTCACCTTGTGCTCGCGGGCTGTGCGGCCGGGTGTAAGCGGTCAAGCCCTCTTCGAGACGGACGGATTCAACGCACCGAAATCAACACCAAGCTTGACGTGCTCGGCATTGGACGCGTCGATGACATAGGCGGGATAGCCGTGGCTGTCACAGGGCGCACGGGGGTCGGGCAGGCAGCTCCAGTCCGTCCACTGGTTCCACAGGGCGGACAGAGGATTCTGAGCGTGGAATTCAAAGCTGGGCCACAGCTTCTGCACGTTGGGGCACTGGGCGGCATCGTAGGTCGGCTGGCCACGATGGCAGACGGCGGCCGGGGGCGCCGGGGCGAGGAGCCGCCCGCCAAGCGTCTCGTTGAAGCCGTGCCAGACGTCCTTGGACGGCCATTCTCGACTGCCGGGGAAGGCTTTGCAGTCGTTGCCGTGGGCGGATGTGGCGGCCGCCGCAACGCCCGGCAGGCTTGACAGGCAGCAAAGCGCCAGCAAGCACGCCTGCGTCGTCATGGTGCTCGCAAGACTGGCAATGCGAACAGCTCGGGGCAAGCGTTGCAACAGATCGCACGTCGTCGTGTCTTCCGTCTCCTGCTCGGCCGGACGGAACGAGCACTATCGAACAGGCGGGAATATAGGCAGGGACAAGTGACTAGGGAGAATAGCTCTTGCTTTATCAATTTGCTTGCGAACTAGCTACCTATCTATATAAGCAGAAATAATAGGAGGGAAATACTAGCTAGAGGGTGTTGTAGGGAGGTAAAGACGGTGAAGCTAGGAGAGCCGGATGCGGCGGGGCCGGATGCGGCTGGGCTAGTCCGGATGCCGCCGGAGTAGCCATCCCTAAATATCTGTACTTGAGCGCTATCTCTAGCGGCAAGTACTTCACCGTTTTCTCCGAGTACGTTGAGTCGGTCTCGGCAATCACGCTGTGGAGTCCTTTCGGGTGCTATCCTCTTCGACAACGGCGCCCCGAGCCGGCGGCCGCGAGCCACTTCTCGCCCGCACATGTTGTGAGTCGATGCATAAGCCCATCCCCTGCCTCCCTGCCCAGAATATAGCGAGAGTGGTCCGCCTGAATCTCAAAACAGCCGTCCTCTACGACAGTCTCTGTGGATCGCACACGCCGAGGCAAATGGCCAGGGGACTCATCCACAAGAGGCCCCAACTGGAGCCATACATGGCCAGGATGAACAGCGCAGAGCACGGCCTGGTCCTGGACAAGTGCCCGGCAGGCCAACACGGCGATGGGCCTCACTCGCGATATAAACCCAAGTCTGATTTATTGCACACGTCCAATATCTAATTCCCATCGCTGCGTTGCGCTGCCATGCAGCTCTCTGCGCGTGTTTGATTCGGCGTCCAGCTCCCTTGGTACCTCTGTCACATGCATTTCCACGATGCTGTCCTCATTTATTTGCCGACGGGGCCGAGCCGATTGCATATTCTTCGTCTCCTGCGCTCGTTTCGGGGTATTGACGTTGGATGAAATACATCACCATCACAATTGCAACTACAAAGACCAGCCCACCGACCACCACCCCTGCTATTTACACCCTTGCTCGTGGGCTGCGTTAAAGACGTGACGGGTGTGTTTTGACGGTTTTTTTCTGTCTGTAGGGAGAAGAAATAGCATCTCGAGGGCCGGATCCGCCCATGATGAAGGATAGGGGGGCATGCGGATGTCCAGGGCGGTAGAATCGGGAAGAGAATAGGACGATAGTGTGTTGGTCCGGTCGGGCCACAGCGCCACATCTTTGGTCTTGGGGACGGACCTATCCAACCAAGGCCATTTTATAGTTGGAGCCCTCGTTGACGGAGAAGGAAGACTTGACGTGACCGGGTAGTCGTCTAGACATCATTCGTAGGCTGTCCTTTGTCCTTTCTCCTGACACACGTACTCGATGGAATGAGGCCTCCGTCTAGGCCGACCATGTAAAGGGTGTCGTTGGCGCAAACCAGTTGTTCAACGCGTCAAAGACGCAGACTTCCTCAAGAGCCATCTCCGAATTTGTAGCTTCGGCAGAACCCTCCAGCCAAATCCGTCAATATCGCCCTTGCACCGCCGGGGCAGGTGTACGAATGGTGACCACAGCACTGGCAGTACAACGACCACCATGGCAAAGGACTCTGCGTGACGACAATGCTGCCATGAGGAAGGGGGGGATCTCTCGACATCAAATTATTTTACAGATAGGGCCCCAACCTATATTTCCTCCGAGGGCTGCCTTTCGGGACGTCACACCACGGCTTGCTTTTACAGCCTCTCCTGTCATCACTTGTCATCGTCAAGCATCGAAGCATACACAGACTTCCACCTCGTTGCTAGACGTCCTTCCCAGCTTCATCTCCTCCCATGCCGACAAAACATCCACCTCAAAGACACAATCATCGTCTGTTGAGACCCGCACCAAGTGCCCCGGCACTGGCTGGCCCTTGATAGTCGCCCTCAAAGCCCGCTCAACCGGACCCTCTGCCGGCGCTGAGATGTAGATACCTGTCTTGTTCGTCAGTGGCTGCCCCAAACGAATAGCAGGCATCGCCACCTACCGAGAACCCCGAGAGCCTTGAGCTGCGTGTCCACTGTCACTCGTCCTCTCTCATCTTGCTGGACGCTGCTGGCCGTGACGGCTGCACAACCCGTCATCTTCCCCACCAATCCGAGGTTGGACACAGTTCCGCCATGCCGCGTTTTGCCGGCAAAGGGGGTCAGGGGATATGCGCACAGTATCTCGTACCCTCTCGTATCGAGCGACAGGACCACGAGTGAGTCCCGCTGCCCGACCCTCGTGGGCGTCGACACTCTGCCTGTAGTGTGGGCACGGATCACATAGTCGACAGACGATGCCGTTGCCGGAAAGCACGCAAGAGATATCATCTCCGTCAGCCGTTGCGCAGAAACGTTGAAGATGCCCAAGATCCCGGCGTCGAAACCCGGAGTTGCTGTATCCTCCCGTTAACGCTTGCTGCACAGACCTCCACCGGGTTCGACTCACCGTGTTGACTCCCGACTTTCAGGAGTAAATCATCGTCGTATCCAACGTAGGGATGGATAGATCTTCCCAGAGCGCTCGGTCTGAAGATGACGGTCGTTCCCGTTGGCGTGACGCCTGTCATCTGCCCGATCAGATCCATGTCGTGCTCCCCCGGGACGTCGGTCACGTAAATCGGACCGCCACTGACGCATCTCGCCGCAGCGTGAAACGTAGAGTAGTCGTGCACCGTCTGAAACATGTCCCAGTCCGGCAACACGTTGAGAAACTGCGTCAAGATGCTGTTGTGCGCGTTGGTCCACACATGCCACGGGTGAGAAGCAGGAATCTCGGGGAAGAAATCATCCGAGTTGCGCACAACCAGCGGCGGCCGATCCTGTAGCATCTGAGAGCGAAAGAGGGCCTGCGGAATTTGCGACATGCACGAAATGGCCTTGACGCCAAAATATCGAAACGACGCCGACGACCACGCATCCAGGTACTTGTTGATGAGCTCTCGGCGGACAGCTGCGTCGACCCAGGTGTCGATGATGAACTGGGCGTCAGTCTTGACGCCGTCAATGCCTGCCTCGGCCAGAAACCGATAAAAGTCGTCGTAGAACCTTTCCACGTCGTCCTCGGCAACCACGGTCCGGAGGCCTCCAAGAGGGAGGTTCCGGCGTCTGGAGTCTTCGCAGACTGCTTCGATGGTTCTATACGTCTTAGCAATCTTGCCCTCGGGAGAGATGCCGCCCCAGTAGCCCAGAAGGGCGTGCCAGACGGCAATGTGCTGGATGCCAGGATATCGCTGGCGGATGCGCGAGACCAACCCTTTCAGGCCGTTGGGAAACGCCTTGCGCTCAGCTTCAAACTCTAGCCAGGCGTATTGGAACTGGCTTTCACCCTTGTAATCGATGGATTGCCAGTTATCGTCAATAATTAGGCTTGTGATGTTGATCTTATGCTCGGCCAGCTTTTGGACTGCATGCAACACTTTGTCTTCGCTAAGTTTCTGCCCGAGCGCGTTCCAGGTGCCTTGACCGTGTCAGTCAGGTTGCTCCATAGACTGGCAAGGACGACAAACAGTATCCAAGGCCATCGAACCAGTTCTGCTGCCACTCCAAGTTGACGTCTCTCTTTCGCCTTTCTGGCTCTTTTTGAAATTCCTCGGTCGCCACGTTGGCACAGGCGGCAAGATCTCTGGCGTGACGCATGACCGCCGCAACGGCCTGCTCGAAGTCGTGGCTCTGCGATACAAGTATGGTTGCCTTGCCTTCTGAGTCTTCGTCGTTTCGCGCCTAGAAGAGTCAGTATTCGCGTCATCCCCCATGGATGACAGTCCGTACGTGTACCGAGACACCGCCTTGACCATTGCGAAAGGTGGTCAGCACACTGCCGAGCCCACTGAAGGCAAGGAACACGAGACTTTCTCCCTTGCCGCTCAGAAAAGAGCACAGGACGGGGTCTTTATCCGGGGCAAAATGGGATTTGCCATGTCGAGGAGCAAGCCAAGGGGACCAGACTCGCACAAGCGCAAACCATCTGTTTGCCATCAGTCACAGACCCAGCTCGAATTTTCAAAGCTTTGGCGAGCCATGGGTGACATGAGAACTACTGTTTACCAGAGAGCCGCGATGGCTGGTAGGCCGTGTGGGCTTGCTTACCTCAAGTATGAGCCCCATGGAGTACCGATCGCAGTGTCTGTAAACGAAGATTTCTCACCGGTGGCGGGAAGAACCGTAGCCTCGAGAGACCAGAGTCGAACGAGGGGCGAGTGGCTTGTATGTGATGAGACTCTCCAATCGTGGTTGAGGCCCGGAATCAAGCTTGCAAGATCCCCCGGCGTTGGGGAAGAAGATGATGCCACAAGTAGGCCATCTTTCAGGCCATTTTCGTCACGAATCCACTTCCAAACGCCATCCTTTTCGTTGCGGAACTTGAGGGTGAAGTGCATGGACGTTGCGATGGAGAGGGAACAGGTATAGTAGAGCATTGATCTTGGGCTGGGCAAGGATTGAAGGGTCTGTGGCTTCGACGCAGTCTCGACAGGCGCAAGAACGGTTTCTGCCCACTCGGCTCCATCCAGGGAGAACCATAAGGCGACGTCCCATCTGTCCTCACTTTGGGGTTGCGCGACATCCAACACGGCCGTCACCGTCGTCTCGCCAGGCTCGACTGGGGTCACTTGGCCGAGAGGAGGATGACTCTGAAGCTGGACTAACATGTGGTCGGATACAGAGGCGGGAGCCGGCTTCTGCTGGGACATGTAAATCTGCTTGAACTCGTTTGCAAAATCATACTTTTCAGTCGACATGGCTCGCTCTTTGGTCGTGTTCTGTAGGGAGCCGCGGAGCTTGAGCCTGCGAGACGAGACGATGGGAAAGGCGAGAGAGTGTTGATCTTGGGCCGGCCGACATCAAAGGGCGGGTAAATGTCCCGCGCGCAGTCATGCTGCCCGACGTGCACAGCTGCGTCCTTGATAGTTCTGCCGCGCTACTGCGAGAGCACAGTGCCAAAGAGTCGATGTCGTCCGAAAGGACCGGAGGTCGCGGTGTTAGTAATCGCGGCCCCCCATTGGCCACAGCCCTCGAGGTACGCGATACCCGCCTCGGACACGGTCGGAACGGGCAAAAAGTCGACACCTGGGACTTCAGGCCAACATCACCTGCGTAAAGCTTCTAGCCGAGCGTCAGCCAAAGATATCCACCAAACCACGCAACCCATCTCCGGACCGCTCCAGACTCTCCCCATGGCGTCCCGCAGGCTAGCTTTGAACCTCTCGCAGGGCCTACGCGCCCGAGCTGGTCCGTCAGCCGCCTCTGCCTTGAGAAGGGGCTTCGCCACTCCCTCGTCCGCCGGCAAGACCCAGACCACGACGCTCAAGAACGGATTGACCGTGAGCACCGTCCCCGGCGCGCCCAATTGGCCTCGACCGCCATTGCTCCTCTGACATGCGCCATCTAGGTCGCGACCGAGCATTCACCATGGGCGCAGACGTCAACTGTCGGCATGTGGATCGACGCCGGCTCGAGAGCCGAGACGGACGAGACAAACGGAACCGCGCATTTCCTCGAGCATCTGGCCTTCAAGGTACTGCCAGCCCCCTTTCTTCATCAGACTCCCCACGATGGACGGCAGCGCTGATCGCCGGACGAACAGGGCACCGCAAAGCGATCGCAGCACCAGCTCGAGCTTGAGATTGAGAACATGGGCGGCCATCTCAACGCCTACACGTCGGTTAGTCTGCCACAGGGAAGCCCCGGAGAGCCATGCTCACAGTTTCATAGCGCGAGAACACCGTCTACTTTGCCAAGGCCTTCAACTCCGACGTCCCTCAGTGCGTCGATATTCTGTCCGACATTCTCCAGAACTCGAAGCTCGAGGAGTCTGCCATCGAGCGAGAGCGCGACGTCATCCTGCGCGAGTCCGAAGAGGTCGAGAAGCAGCTCGACGAGGTTGTCTTTGACCACCTGCACGCCACTGCTTTCCAGCATCAGCCTCTGGGCCGCACCATCCTCGGCCCCCGCCAGAACATACGTGACATCACCCGGACGGAGCTGGTCAACTACATCAAGAACAATTACACTGCCGACCGCATGGTCCTTGTCGGTGCTGGTGGCATTCCCCACGAGAAGCTCGTCGAGCTCGCCGAGAAGCACTTCTCTGGTCTCCCGGGCCGGGGCCCCGAGAACCACGCCTACCAGCTGTCCAAGCAAAAGGCCGACTTTATCGGCTCTGATGTTCGAGTGCGTGACGACACCATGGGCATCGCCAACGTCGCTTTGGCAGTCGAGGGCGTCAGCTGGAGCTCCGACGACTACTTCACCGCCCTGGTCACCCAGGCCATTGTCGGCAACTACGACAAGGCCATGGGCAATGCTCCTCACCAGGGCAGCAAGCTCAGTGGCTACGTCCACAAGCACGAGCTGGCAAACAGCTTCATGAGCTTCAACACCAGCTACAGTGACACCGGGTAAGTTTGGGCTTGATGAATTCCGTGCGCCGCCCGACTGCTAATGAAGTTGCAGACTGTGGGGTATTTACCTGGTCACCGACAAGCTCACCAAGCTGGACGACCTCGTCCACTTTGCCATTCGCGAGTGGATGCGGCTCTGCGTCAACGTCAGCGAGGCCGAGGTGGAGCGTGCCAAGGCCCAACTCAAGGCTTCCCTCCTCCTGTCTCTTGATGGCACGACCGCCATCGCCGAGGATATTGGCCGTCAGCTCATCACAACGGGCCGCCGCATGATGCCTGGGGAGATTGAGCGGAAGGTGGATGCCATTACGGAAAAGGACGTCATGGACTTTGCCAACCGGAAGCTTTGGGACAAGGATATTGCCATTAGCGCCGTGGGAGGCATCGAGGCGCTCTTTGACTACCAGAGACTGAGGAACACTATGAAGCCCAAGTTTTGAGGCAAAGAAGAGAAGTAGAGAGGGAGTTTACTGCAATGCGAAGGCGAGGCTCGGGTATAGAGTGTACGAGATACCGTTTGACAGGCCTAGTGTACCATATAGTAGTTCCTCTTGTCTAAGCTAGGCTGGGAAGGGATCTCTTTTGCGCGGGAGTAAATCACGCCGATGAGCCTGTGAGCCTGATGCTGAGTCGAGCCGGGAAAATCACTGTCGGGCACGCTCTCGACCCACCTGCCAACAAAGACAGTGCCATTGGCAATGCAGCTCGAAGGAAGGCAATGCATGCTTGTTCCAGCCACATCGGCTTTCTATCGTGAGATGTTGGTATCTGCCGCCCACTCCAGTTTGAGCCCGTTCAACGCCGAAAAACGCCAGACCTCTTTTTTTCACCGCCCAGAGCCCAAGTCTGGTCCAGGGCGCGCCTGAAAAGGGACGAGGACCGGTATCTAACCGTCCTCAGCCATCTCCTCGTCTACGTCGTCGCCAAACACGTCCTCGACCGTCCCCCCCTCGACACCGTCGCCACCGATATCCTCGGGTTCGGGTCCCTGGATGCCCTCCATTGCATCGCCACCCTGATGCTGATCGTCGCCGTCGCCGTCGCCGTCGTCCATCTCGTCGCCGTCGTCCATCTCGTCGCCTTCATCGCCCTCCCACATGCCCTTCAAGCCCCAGCTCGTCCCGCTCAGTACGAAGCGCTCGCTCGGTAGCCGCACCCCCCACTCATTGGGCACAATCTTGGGCAGCGTGACCTTGTTCCGATCCCGGGCCAGCTCCAGCATGTAATCCTTGCTGATGCCGCCGCCGGAGCTGCCACCACGGAACTGATACGACAGACGCGCGCTAATGGCCAACTTGACGGCGTTTGCGGTGATGGCAGCCTCGCCGGGGGCCGTCGCGATGGCGCCGGCCGAGGCGGCGGGCTTCGAGCCGGCCTGCGTGACGTGGGGGTCGCCGGAAAGGTGTAGGGCGTCGTTGAGAATGGACGAGGTGTGGCGGTAGGCGAAGTCGAGGAGGAGGAGAGGCACGCGCTGTTCGTAGGCGGTGACGCCCTGCGAGGTGAGGAGGAGCTCGACGAGGCGCGCGTCGCGGGGCCTGGGGTCCGAGGCAGTCGTCGGCGGGGGTGGTTGTTGGGCGGCGCCGGCGCCGGCTGCTGCTGCTGCTGCCGGTGTCGTGGCCGTGGCGGCCGGCTGACTTCCGACTGTTGTCTGGGTGTTTGGGGCGGTCTGGGACGCGTTTGCTGATGAGGGAGCGGCAGCAGCACCGTTTGTCTGCGGCTGGCTCGAGGCCATGCTGGGCCAGGTCGAGCGGCGTGCGCTGCCCTACCCTGAACAACGGGCGCGATCGGACCAGAGCGAGGGCTTCTGGGCTCGAGGCGGGGGGCGTGTCCTTGAGGCCGAGCCGGTGGAGGATGACTGTTGGGTCGCTCGCTCGGCCGCGGATGCGAGATGACGAAGTACCCAAGTATCTACACCTGTTCTGGACTTGTTGAGAGCCGCCGCGGCGAATCGTTAGTCCGCCGGGCCGGCGCCGCACAGGCCACAGCTTAAATGCACAGGCCAATCGGGCGCGTGTGAAATGGCGAGCCCGGCCGGCGGCTGCCGTGTCTTTGTTCTTACTGTGCCGTGCAGGTACAGAGAGGGGCAGGGAAAAAAGACTGGCCGAGGCCTACGGCAAGTGCTGACATTCTGCCCCACCATGACCGTCAGCTCGCCCCTCCCCCAGGGTCGAGTCACTCGAGCTCGCCTCTCCAAAAAGCGCTTCCTTCTTTTGCGAACCGTCTAGCTTGGAGACGGTCTGATTCACTTTTAGTTTCACGAATTGCCTGGCTTCACTCGTCAAAGCCGCCTCGGAAAAAGACAAATATGGAAACCGATCTCCCTCTGCCGTTCCTGGTCAGCGTCGCCATCCCGCCGGGGCTCGCAAGCCTCGACGGCCTCAGCCGCGAAGAAGTGTCCGTGCTGGGCAACCCGTTTCTCGAGGCAACGCCCAACGTCCAGGACAAGCTCGCCCGTTTCTTCAACCGCCACAACTACGAGTTCCACGCCCACGTCGACGCCACCAGCCTCGACTCTTCAGACGACGTGGTTGCCCTGCTGGACCGAGGAGCGCGGAGGGTCTTCGTCGCGCCCCAGGCACTGCCGCAGTATGCCGACTTCGGCGCCCGCGTGCTCCCCGTCGTCTCCAGGCCCGATCTGTCGGCCGCCTCCAAGGATGGCCTGCTGATCAAGGACTTTGATGCCAACGCTGCCGACTTGGACAAGTTTGTCGAGCAGGCTCGGAATGCCAAGATCAAGAACTTGTATCTCAAGCCCGTGGCGCGGGCCGACGCGGCAAACTTCATCGAGGTTGCGCGAAAGTGCAACGCCATTCCCGTCTTGCCCTCCACGGCGCTGACGACGGAAAAGACGGACACTGCAAAGCTGCCGCTGTCCAAGGTCATTGCAACATACTGGACCTCTGATCGCCAGGATGGCCTCGTCCCCACCATCGTCACAGATGAGTCGGGCGTCGCTCTGGGCCTCGCCTACTCGAGCCAAGAAAGTCTTCTCGAGGCTCTCAAGACTCAAAAGGGCATCTACCAGAGCAGGAAGAGAGGCCTCTGGATCAAGGGGGCCACCTCGGGCGACACCCAGGAGCTTGTCCGCCTGTCTCTGGATTGTGACAGCGACACCCTCAAGTTTGTCGTCAAGCAAAAGGGCCGCTTCTGCCATCTGGACCAGTTCGGTTGCTTTGGAGACTTGAGGGGCATCCCCGGACTGGAGCAGACGCTCCAGTCAAGAAAGCTGTCGGCCCCGCAGGGTTCATACACGGCGCGCCTCTTCTCCGATGAGAAGCTGCTGCGCGCCAAGATCATGGAGGAGGCCGAGGAGCTATGCGACGCCAACTCACCTCAGGATGTTGCCTTTGAGGCTGCCGATTTAATCTACTTTGCCCTGACCAAAGCCATTGGTGCTGGTGTGAGCCTGGCCGACATCGAGGCCAATCTGGATGCCAAGAGTCTCAAGGTGACGAGGAGAACGGGCAACGCCAAGGGCAAATGGGCCGAAAAGGAGGGCATTCAGACCGCCCCTGCCAAACCTCAGCAGGCCGAAAAGGCTCAAGACGGACGCATCGTCATGCAGAGGGTCGACTCGACAAAGGCCACCGAGGCCGAGCTCTTGGAGAAGCTGAAACGCCCATCGCAAAAGTCGCCCGAGGCCATTCTCAAAATCATCGGCCCCATCATTAAGGATGTGCGCAAGGACGGAGACAAGGCTGTCCTGTCCTACACCCACAAGTTTGAAAAGGCAACGTCTCTGACGACGCCCGTCATCAAGGCGCCGTTCCCCAAGGAGCTGATGCAGCTGGATCCCGAGACCATCAAGGCCATTGACGTGTCGTTTAACAATATTGAAAAGTTCCACTCGGCGCAGAAAGAGGACAAGCCGCTCTCGGTCGAGACGATGCCCGGCGTCGTCTGCGGCCGCTTCTCGCGACCCATTGAGAGGGTCGGCCTGTACATCCCTGGCGGCACGGCGGTGCTGCCCAGCTCGGCCCTGATGCTGGGCGTGCCGGCCATGGTGGCGGGGTGCAAGAAGATTGTGCTCGCGTCGCCGCCCAGGGCAGACGGCAGCATCACGCCCGAGATCGTATACGTGGCCCACAAGGTGGGCGCCGAGAGCATCGTGCTCGCCGGTGGCGCGCAGGCCGTGGCGGCCATGGCCTACGGCACCGAGAGCGTCAGCAAGGTTGACAAGATCCTCGGGCCCGGCAACCAGTTTGTGACGGCGGCCAAGATGCACGTGAGCAACGACACAAACGCCGGCGTCAGCATCGACATGCCCGCCGGCCCCTCCGAGGTGCTCGTCGTCGCCGACAAGGACGCCAACCCGGCCTTTGTCGCCTCGGACCTGTTGTCCCAGGCCGAGCACGGCGTCGACAGCCAGGTCATCCTCATCGCCGTGGACCTCGACGAGGCGCAGCTCCGCGCCATTGACGACGAGGTGCACAACCAGGCCACGGCCCTGCCGAGGGTCGACATTGTGCGCGGCGCCATTGCCCACTCCGTCACCGTGCTCGTCAAGACGGTCGACGAGGCCATGCGCATCAGCAACGAGTATGCCCCCGAGCACCTCATCCTGCAGCTCAGGGACGCGCCCCGCGTCGTCGACCAGGTCATGAATGCCGGGAGCGTCTTCATCGGGGAGTGGACCCCGGAGAGCGTGGGCGACTACTCTGCCGGCGTGAACCACTCGCTCCGTAAGTTTCCCTCTGACTCCGCCTCGAGGGGAGGGTTGCCCGTGAGGCTGACACGTTGCACGCGCAGCGACGTACGGCTTCGCCAAGCAGTACTCGGGCGTCAATCTCGGCTCCTTTATGAAGCACATCACCTGCTCCAACCTGACGGCCGACGGCCTCAGGAACGTCGGCTCGGCCGTCATGCAGCTCGCCAAGGTGGAGGAGCTCGAGGCGCACAGGAGGGCCGTGGAGATTCGCATCGAGCATATGGACAAGCAGTAAAATGGGGCCTCTCCTTTGTAGGCAAAGCAATGCCATGCATGAGTAATTCGTACACACCGCCCCAGGTCAACAACTGTACGGGAGCTTTTGAGACCCAGAAAGAACCAACCGCCTTTCTTACCAGGGCTAAAATCTCAAACAATGTATAATTGCGCCTGGCCCTCCCTCGTACATGCCAGAATCCCATGTTGAAGCCAACGCCACGCTATGCCACCCAACATCGTGCAGACGTGTGCCAATCCGCTTCCATCCGCCCGCTCACACACCCCCTCTTTGCGTGTTCTCGACGTGACGTGCACGAGGCGCGGAGTATCCAGAGCACGGGTCTGCGTAAAACAGTCCCTCGCTGCTCACCGTCGCCGCGAGGGCAGGGACCGCATCTCCACCGGCTCTTCCACCCGCCGCGAGGCCTGTCCGGCCGTGCAGTCGACGCCGATTGGTGAAAACTGCTCTTCTTAGCCTACGATTCCCCGCTTTAACTCCCCAGAGACAAGTGACCAACCCCTGTAATGACTTCGGCCGAGACGTCCTCCGCCACGAAATGCGGCACCGAAGGCTTCCTCTTCTTGACGGGCTCCACGACATTCCCGACGTCGTCTTCGTCATCCTCGTCGTCGTCGCCTTCGTACTCGTCCTCGTATTCCTCCTCTGCATCGCCGTCGTCGGCCGCCTCATCCACAGTCATCATCGAGTCCGCCATCTCATCCTCCTCTAGACCCTCGTCCAGAGAGGCCCGCGAAATGTAGCTGTCTGCAAGCCCGTCGCCAAGGTCCTCATCGTCATCCTCCGAGTAGGTGCTGGCCAGATCTGCCGGGATTTCCTGGTCGTCGCTGTCGCTCGCCGAGAACTCGTCGAGCGCCAGGGGATCATTGCGCCAGTACTTGAAATCGGTGTACTCCTCGCCGCCGCCCGTGACCAGGGTCCCGACGGGTGGGAAGTAGTGGTCCACGACTTCGTTGATGTTCACGTAGCTCATCTTGAGCTTGTTAAGACTCAGGAGATCAAGAGACACCTCGGAATTCGAGTTGATTGTGAAGATTCTGGTCCTCGGCACGTCAACCGTTCGGTACGAGATTTGATCCGTCAATCGGTTGCCGAATCCAGCGTAAAAGGGGGTGCGATCGCTGCCGTACAGGTTGCGGATGTCCCGAAGAGTAGCCATCTTGAAGATGTGAGGCTTGCGCAAGTAGATCTCGCGGCGCAGGGCCGCCATGGTTCGGTCTGGGGACAGAATCGTAGGGCCGTGCGGCATCTTGTAGCCCTCCTGGACTATTCCATTCAAATAGGCCCTGGTGGTGTCGGCCTGTCCAACCGACCGAGACGTCAGGTACATGATGTTGTAGCCATTCAAGGCGATGTCGCTGTAGAGCTTGGCGACGCCCGAGTGTGTCCAGTCTCGGCCAATCATGTTCAACACATGGCCCAGGGCATCAGACTTGGTAATGGTGCCGTCAATGTCCGAAATGACGACGGGCGTCTCTTCCATCCACATGTACATGTTGGCGGAGCAGGTGGCTCGGTTAACAGTGAAGCTCATCAGGTTCTCGCCGGGCTTCAATTCGAGTTCCTTGAGCTGGTCGCTAGTCAGCCTCAGGGTTTTTGCGTAGTTCTTGACCGGGTATCGAGCATGAGCTGACTCGGGTGGTGTTCGAGGAGGCGTCTGCATGCCCGAGGGACCGGCGTCGGACTCTGAACGCCGATGCGCGGGGGCGCGAGGGCTGGCCGTGACGTCGCTTCCGTCGCTCTGGTAGCCGGGGTCAGAGACGGCATCTGCGTCGACGGTATGACGATGGGCGGCGAGCGACGACTCTATCGTCTTGTTCATGGCCGCCTGCTTGGCCTCCTCACTGCTATAAATCCACAGGTTCCCCACCTCGTCGAAGCCAAAGAGGGCACCGATGTCGTAACTGCCGTCCATTTCCTCCGAGAGCATTTTCCGGGCGAGGACCTCGGCTCGAAGCATGTCCTCCTCGCTGCTTTTGAAGCCGGTCATATCCAGCATGAGATCTCCCGTCTCCGTCACTTGGGTGGGGATATTGGCAGCCGACAACTCCTTGGACAAGGCGTGGGCGCGCTCGATGGCTTCCTTGGGGGCCAGCGGGGGAGGACTGTGGGACCTATCCGAAGCCTCTTCTGTGCTGGCTGGCTCGCCGGAGGTGTCGCCGTCGCGTGCCGGCGCTCTCGCGGATTGCCTCAGGACATCTTCGCTATGAGGACGCATCATGGCCAAGGACCAGTCGTCGGAGGCGGCTCGGACAGTCGAAAGAGCAGGAGAGGCCGAGAGAGGGGTGAGAATGCCTTTGGGGTTTGATGGTCCGGTTAGCAGGGAGCAAGGGGGACAGGGGGTCGCTATCGGCCGCCACTCACCATTCTCATCTGGGCGGCTTTGGAGGACTGCGGGAGGCGGTCTGTGAGACTTGGCGGGACCGTCATTGAGCTCAAGAGGGTCTGGGTCTTGGAGCTCGGCTGCGGGATCGAGGGGCGGGCTGTTTGCCGGCGACACGAGAGGCGACGTTTGCAAGGACTCTGGGATGGTGTCGGTCGTCTCGAAGACGAAGAAGGCCTCGCCGCCCTCTCCCAACTTCATTGAGTATTCTTGCTTGACGCCATTGACCCGAAACTCGACCTTTTTCTCGTAGGGTCGCAGCAAGGAGAATTTGCCGAAACGGACGTGGAAGGGAGAGCAGGAGAGGGAGCCATCTTGGTGCTCGACGACGATGACATCGATGGCACCGCTAAGCGTAGCAGGGTTTATGGAGTTCCACGCCGTCGAGACCGAGTCGCTGATATTGCGGACGTACTGCATGGTCTAGGGATTGTGCCGCTGGGTGGGAGACGGCGGCGAGAGACGCTGGCCCCAGGTTTGGGGCAGGCGATAGCTTTGGGTGAGGTCGCCTGGAGCGAGAGCGATGGGGCAGGCGTTGACGCACAGATAGGAGTAGCGGGGTTCGAGGATAAGAAGACGGCACAAATCCGAGGGCAGATTTTGAAAATGAGGACACGTAGCTGGTCGGAGGAAGGCGAGGAGCAAGCGGCGAGCGATGAGGAAGAGGCGCGAGGCGATGCAGAGGCGAGGCGAGTCGAGCGAGAGACGAGGGACGAGGGACGAGGTGGGTGTTTGGCGATGACGCCCCAGGGCCCGTTGAGCCAGTCAAAATATCACTGGCCTGAGCTAGTGTGGTGCCTGCAGCTTCCCCCACCAGCAGCACATGATTGCCCCGTGTCAGGCGCCCGTCAGGCCCCCAAAGAAAAAACTCACAGGGGCGTAACGGCATGTGGGCGAGCTCACACTGTACGGGCCGGTATGTAAATGCGGGTCATGGTGCCTCGGGGCATTCTGGGCAGGTACATGAGGCAGATGGGCGAGAACTTGTTCGACCACCCGCTGGGCCCCATTTGCGGTGACGCTGCGCCCCACGCCTGAGTATCTGCTGACAGAACAAAGGTATTGGATTACAATACCTCGGGTGCCTTCGGAGCACTCCATGTCCGTGGCGAAGTAATACCTGCTAACCTACCTAGGTAGTGTATGTCAACGGTAAAGCGCCGCCTGAAGCGAGAGCCAGGGCGCTTCCCGTGGCTTTGACTTTGCATCGCCAGTGACACCTACCAATCAGACGAACATCGCCCTGGTATGTGTGCACTGTGACTGACCCATGAGGACGCTGGCAGGCCCGAGCATGCAGATGGCGGCTGGGTCCAAACCGCTTCTGTGGCTGTTTCTCGCAAATGCTAAGTACAGCACAGTGTTTGAAGTGCTGGAAAGCACGTATCGCGGATGTAGACGGCGGTGCCGAACCGCGGCCCCAAACCCCGTCATGTGCCGCCAGTCATGGCAACAGTGCCTGTCATGGGCAGACAAGCCATTCCGGGCGCTCTATGATCAGGGAGGAAATACGCGCCAAAAAGGCTGGGCGGTGACAAAGGAGTGAGTGGCCCCAGTATTGTTGTAAGTGCTAGCCTTGGCCGGGCACTCGGGCCCGTGACTATATGGTTCTTGAAAATTGTTCAAGGTCGACGCCAGGCTCACCTTGTCAATGCCTACATTTCTCGTTTCTTGCTCTTTCGTTGCTGCTCTCGGCTTGGGGACTGACATTGAGGCCTAGCCTCTCAAGGGATTCCGCACAGTGCTTCCGAATCTGCACAGTATGTACAGAGTACAGGCACGTCTTGAGCAATTGTCGCCTCGGCCCAACGGCCATGGTGGGGTGCAGAGAGGCTCGGTATTCGGAGCTTTTGTCTCTCATGGCCTTTTCACCGCCAATCACACGGGCGTCGGGAGATGCGTCCTCTCGCGGCTCGGCCGGATGACTGGTTGTCTTGCTTCCAATAACAACAAAGCAGCATGGTAAAGAACTTGCCACATACCCGGAGCGTGCGTGTAAGCCGCCATGTCCAGTCATAAGGAGGCGCACTCTGGGTCTGCCTTGGCTCCCGAGATCCCAGGTGATCAAGGACTCGCACTGCTTGAAGCGATCGTCCAAAATTTTGCAGCCTGCCAAGAAGACGTTCTCGGCAGGCTACGAGAGAATCGGCTTGGCCCGGCGGAACACTCACCAACTGGACTGTTGCACGCACGTGGAGTCAATGCAAAGTCCTATTTTCCCTTTTCCATTCTTTCACCAGCCCCTCCCTTCCCCGCCTGCGCTGTGTTGTGCCTGTCCCACGCACAGTCCCACCAGAGGTAATACGTAAACATATCGGGTGTATCTGTATTGCTCTTTACTTGTGTACATACATAGTAGGTGCTTGCCTTGGCCAGATCGTTGCTGCAAAGTCGTCGATGGAAACCCGCGGGATTTGCTGCGGTGCTTGGAGTCGCTGCAAGAGCCACTCTCCCGAATAAAAGTCCTGGCGGTGTTGACAGAGGATCATGTTGGCAGAGCAGGGCCATCCGTGCGTCTAGCGGCCGTGTCCAATGCGCGATACTGAGAGCGTCTCCGAATACTACATCGAGGGGCCTCTTCGTGGACGCCGAAGCCCTGGAGGCACTAGTCATGGCCTAGTCACGTCTAACTGCTACTGTGTCTAGTCTTGTCCTGTCAAGTGCGAGTAATCCATGCCATGACCGCATTGCATCCCCTTCTCCGAGTAGGAAACAAGAGAGGTCCTGCGCAGTGTGCGTTCCCACACAGGAAGCCGGCAACAACGATGCGGCCCGACGGATACAGGGCAGTCGCCTGTGGCTGCCGCCTGTACTGTACATACGTGCGGTACATGCAGGGCGATAAGGCGGCACCTCGCAACTTCCACCTGGGCCTGCTGCCGTTAGCCGCATCGGACCGCCCCCAGCCAATCAGCTTGCCGCATCTTCACTGGGGTCCGCACCTCTTCAGGTCTGGTCATCCATCCACGTCTCTGCCGATTTCCCTTGCCAGTTGCATCTCGCGACCACCTCAGGCTCCGGTACTTGGTCCTCTCGTCGCCCTGTCGTCGCCCCGACAGTCATCTGGGACCTGAGAACATGTTATGGGAGCTCCCGAACCTGACGACCGTTTGCCTAGTCGTCTCCGGCGTCTGGTGGTTCGTTAATCGCCAGACTGCAAGCCCCAGATCTTTTCACGCCCACCTTGGCGTTGCCGCCCTCGCCCTCCTCGTCGACGCCCGCAGGCCGGCTCTGCGCCTTTGCGAGTCCGCCTGCTACGCCGTCGTCAATGCCACCCCCCTTCAACAGCTCAGGATGGTCCTGACCCTCGGCGCCGTTGTATGGTGAGTTGCTCTCCTTTTGCCCGGGCTTTGGCACTCCGCCATCTCTGCAGCTTGAATCTCCTTTGTTGCCCTTTCCCCCCGCCGCAAAGGGAATTACGCTTCCTCACCTGCATGGTAGCTAACGCTGCGCCTATTCCCTCTCCCCAGGCTTCTTCATCGCTCATGGCAGACGCTCTGGAAACCCGTGCCGGAACTGGTCAGCATTCTCGGCGTTGACATCCCCCAGGCCCCAGACGTTTGCCTCGCCGGGATAGGGGCCGATTCAGCAACCCTCAGCTGGACGAAGCCCGCCTCGAATCGACCCGTCCAAAAGTACCTGATACAGGTGAACGGCGTCCACGGTCAGTATACCCTTGCTCCAGGTGCCAAGTCTTGTCGGAACTCGACATCTGACCTTCCCGCCATTTTTAGTTGGAGACTCGCCAGGCAACGAGACCGCCATCACGGTCACTGGTTTGCGGCCGAATCACTTCTATAACCTACGCGTCGTTGCCGTCGGCCCAAACAACTTTCGCGCAGGGAGTCCCTTTATCCGCCTTCGAACATTTGGCAAAGATGGAAGGCCCCAGCTTGGAGGCTCGCGCCTACCCACGAGTTTCGTCGACCCCGATCATCCCCGGTTCGAAAGTGGCGATGATAACAACCGGCCCGACAAACCCATTTCCTCGCTGCCAATGGTCGAGGCCGCGCCCGTGTTGGAGAGCAGTGCGAACGTACCCCGGGACCTCGGCGTCGCCGTCCCCGGACAACGTCGGAACACTCTTAATCGTCGGAATTCGCCATCCGTGCCAAGCTCCGACCAGCCCCAGATGAGGTTGGCGCCCTCGGCCGATTCCGAGCTGTCATTGGCCGAGCTGAACGAGAAATTTGAGGGAATACGCAAAGAGATCGACGATACACTGGCCCTTTACGCCAAGGATGAGGCTGATTCCCAGCATCAAGAGGAAGAGCTGAAGAGGGACAAGGATCGAAAGCGACAGGTTCTCAAGGAGAAGGAAGAGCAAACGGCGCAGCTCAAGACCATGATGCGAATCACCATGGAGCAGATGCGCGCCGCCGAAAAGGAACGGGCCAAGAAGGAGCAGCAGTTGAAGGACAAGGAAACTAAGAGGGCCAAGGTTCGCGACAGCACCATCAAGTTTGACAATGAAGTCGAGCGGATGAAAAAGGGGCGCCAAGGCTTCGAAGCTCACAAGACGGAACTGGCGGCAAACCGAGACCGCGACGTACAAAAGCTCGACGAGGACAATGCAGAACTTCAGGCTAACTGCATCAAGCTCGAGGCGGAATTGAAGGACAAGGGGAAGCAGCTCCAGGATCTCAAGGCAACGAGGGCGCCGTTGCCTGGCACCGATGACGAGAAGTGGAAGGAAGAGGATATCAGACTGAGAAGAAAGTGGGAGTTCCAAAGAAGAGAAATCCACAACCGACTGGTTGTCGCGACCAAGGATGGCCACATTTTATCTCAGCAAATTCGCGACTTGGGCGAGCAACTGAGCGCCCAGCAACAAGCCGGCCACGCATACTACGGCCAACCTGGCTCCTCGTCCATGGACTTTGAACCATCATCCATCGCCCAGCCCAACCGTCCGGGCCACGGCGGCAACACCCTTCTCCAAGCTACCTTGTCCTCGCCTGATCGGACTCCTCATGCTGAGCCCAGTTTCCAAGGGGGCATGGCTTTCAACAACACAGCGTTCTTACCCAATATTTTCACGGACACGACGGCGGACGATGCCAACGAGCTCCTTGCGGACATAGAATTCAAGGGAGCGGGTGGACCGTTGAGTCCGTCTGCGCAGACTCTTTTGCCATCCAACATTTTCGAAGAGAGCGAGGAGATGGATGCAATGGAGTCGAGGAGCCCCTTTGTGCCGGAACAGCCACTCGCGACCGACGAGGGCCCGCAATCCCCTGCCTCGTCCAATATTTCGTTCAATGTGTTCTCAAGCCCCCACGGTTCTGCGCACAACCTTCCATTTCCCCAGTACTCGGAAAATTGCGAGGGAAGTTCGTTCAACGTACACTCACCACCGACGGCGGCCCCGGCTACTGGACATAAGATATCCAGCTTTCTGTCCAACTTTCAGCGGAGCCGAGGTACGAAGACCTCGGACGCTGACGGTCCCCCCATAGGGACTCTCAAGTCTGCCCAGAGCCAGTCGTTCCCTACCGTGACGGACGAAAACGAAGCCTTGGCGAATAGACGAAGGATCAACATCTCGTCGTGGGTGGGTCGGGGCGCGATGGCGCCAGACATTTCCCCTTCTGGCGCGTCCATTGCAGCGCCAAGGCCGCTCTCGGCTCTGCGTTTGAATCCGCACAAGGGCTCGCCGGTCATGGGCGTATCTGATCGAGACGGTGAGCACTCTAGACCAGCGTCCATCGCCTCTACAGATCTCCCACGACCGTCGACGGATAGTGGATCCATATGGGGCGCCCCAGGTGATGCGCTGGTCTTGCAGAAAAACCGGCTCTGGTCTCCCGGAGACGGTCGATGGCCATCTAGGAACGGTTCGAGACGCCCGTCGCTGCAAGGTTCGAATGCCCTGACGACTACGCTCGCCTCCGCAGATGACGAGATTCTGGATGAAGACGACTTGTTGAATCCAGAGTCGCTGCCGAGTCAGGTAGGCGTCATTGGATCCCGCCCGCCCGGTGCTTCAAAGTCAATGAACCAACGCCTCAATCCCGCCGCCCCAACTTTTATGGCCCACATATTCAGAAAGGATAGAGACCGGAGCAAAGACAAGGGCAAGGGACTTGAAGTGACGACCCCGAGCTTGGACCTGGCCCCAAGCTATGACGACTCGCCTCCGGGCTCACGAGCCTCGCGAGACACGCCCTCGATTCATACCCAGACCTCGGTGTCCGAGTCGCACGAGTCATTGCAGCTCGAATTCAGCCCGTCAAACACCGCCTCTGACCTGAATCCGACGTCTGCGTCAAGCGCCAAGGAACCCGAGAATGCGGTCCGAAAATTATTTCGAAAGGGGAGCTCCAGCAAGTTCAGCCTGTCGTCGAGATTGGGCAAAGAGTCGGGCCTGTTTAAGAAGGGGTCGGGCAGCGCCAGCAACTCGGACCGGAACGCTTCGGCAGATCATCGGTCGAGCATCGGGGACGCGGACGATCTCGGAGACGACAACGCAATGCTCGGGCGCAGCTACGACAGCGTGACAAGCAGCACGTCTCTCGGTCCCTCCAAGACGAGGGAGAACAGAGACGGCGGGCGCATGAGCACTTGGCGCTTCTCCATGTCTTCGATTAAGAAGAAGGGCAAGGACACTCCGGTCAAGGATAAGGGAGGGCCAGAAACGGACCACACGGCGGACGAGGGGTGAGGCTTTGGGGCTTCTCTGGGCCCAAACAGTGATTCGCGGCCATTAGGAACACACGGTGGTATACGGGGAGCGCAGCCATGCCGTGCCGACTCCAAAAATAGAATAAAACAATACCAGCGAATACATGAGAAAGAGAGGCAATCTTGGCCAGGTTGTGAGCAGGTGTAGGGTAGGTGAGTGACGTGGGACAAAGGGTGCGGGACCCACCTTTCTCGGCTCGTCGCTGGCGCCAAATGTTGCAATGCCACATGCGCCGAACAACGATCAACCACATTGACTGCGAATATCGCTATTGCGCCGGCGGAGTTACGCCGGCCACTCGATGCAGCGGACATGAACGGCAGCCTGGTGGAGGAGGCCTCCTCCATGGACGCACGTAAGCACCACTTTTGAGCTTCGTGTCCGACATTGGTGACTGACTGCTCCATCGGAAAACCAGCCGATTACGATCCCATGGACCACCTCAACCTAATCTTCTCGCATCCGTCGACCATCTCCTCACTGAGCGAAGTCTCCAAGACCCTGCGAGCCCGCCAGAATGAGCTGTCGGACGAGATCGACGGCCTGGAAACGGTGCAGGCGTACAAGCCAAACTCGAGCCTCGAGCGCATGCAATCGGCCCAGACGGAGCTGGCGCAGCTCTTCCGCAAGATCGAAACGGTGCGGTCCCGGGCGATTGAGACGGAGCAGAACATCACGTCGATGACGGCCGACATCAAGAGGCTCGACGGCACCAAACGAAACCTGACGCTCAGCATGACGGCGCTGAAGCGCCTCCAGATGCTGACGACGGCGTACGAGCAGCTGCGAGGCCTGGCCAAGACGAGGCAATACCGCGACTGTGCCGGCCTCTTGCAGGCCGTGCTGCAGCTCATGAGGCACTTCAACAGCTACCGGAGCATCGAGCAGATTGCGACGCTGAGCCGCGAGGTCTCGGAGCTGCAGCGCGAGCTCCTGGAGCAGGTCTGCGAGGACTTTGAGATGGCCTTTGCCAAGGGCGAGGTCGCGGCCAAGAAGGGCACCCTGGTAGAGGCCTGCTACGTCATGGACGCCCTGGGCGACTCGGCCAAGTCTCGGCTCACCACCTGGTACGTCAACACGGAGCTGCGCGAATACCGCCACGTGTTTCGAGGAAACGACGAGGCCGGGAGCCTGGACAACATTGGGCGGCGATACGCGTGGTTCAAGCGGATGATCAAGACGCACGAGGACGAACACGCCATGCTCTTCCCGCCCCACTGGCGGATGAACGAGCTGCTGGCCACTGCCTTTTGCGAGGGGACTCGCGACGACTTCAAGAGCATCCTGGAGCGGAGCATGCGGCGCACCGACGGCCAAAAGGTCGACGTCAACCTGCTGCTCAGCTGTCTGCAGGAGACGCTGGACTTTGAGCAGACGCTGGAGAAGCGCTTCTCCAGCGAGCCGCGGGCGAGCATCGACACGCTCAGCTCGGCCGAGGAGAAGACGCACAGCTTCAACGCGCTCATCTCTGCCGCCTTTGAGCCCTATCTCGGGCTCTGGGTGGAGTCGCAGGAGAAGCAGCTGGCGGCCATGATACCCAGATATCGCAGCCAACCTCCGCTGCCGCCCGACGACGAGTTCTCGCCGCAGGCCGTCATGACGTCGGCCATTGAGCTGTTCCACTTCTACAAGCTCACCCTGTCGCAATGCGCCAAGCTGTCACCCAGCGAGTGCCTGCTGGACCTGTCCAAGATGCTGGCAAAGTACCTGGACGAGTACGCCCAGCAGGTGCTGCTCCACAAGCTACAGGCCGGGGGTCAGCAAGGCCCCTCGATCCAGGAGGCGGTGCTGGTCTTGAACACGGCCGACTTTTGGCACACCAACACCAACCAGCTCGAGGAGAACATCAAGAAGCGCATCGACAACGAGCTCGTATCCAAGGTGGACCTCACGTCGCAGTCGGACGCCTTCTTGGGGGTTGCGAGCGCGGCAGTGCTGGCGCTGGTGCACGTTGTGGAACTGGACTGCGAGGGTGTGTGGCGCGAGATGAGGAACACGAACTGGAGCACAATGGACAGCGCGGGCGACCAGAGCTCCTACGTGGGAGAGTTGGTCAGGCACGTCAACGGCAAGACGCACGAGGTTCTCGGCGTCGTGGCCAAGCAGCAGTATGCGCGAGCCTTTTGCGACAACCTGGTGGAGCACCTGGCGACGGGCTACATTGGCAACATTGTGCAGTGCCGGCCCATCTCCGAGGTCGGGGCGCAGCAGGTAAGCCTAGACGAGGCCTGAGCTGAGAGGCGGTGGCTGACCAAGGGGGCTGCAGATGCTCGTGGACAAGTACGCCCTGACCAAGTCGTTTGCGAACTTGCTGTCGCTCCACAACCCGTCGCCCGAGGCGCAGCCTCCCCCGTCGAGCTTCGTGAGGAGGGTCGAGCAGTCGATGAACCGGATGGATCCGCTCCTCAAGACGCTGCAGGTGCGGGCGGCGCCTCCGGAGGGACTCGTGCAGGCCTACCTAATCCACATTGCGGATCGGTCCGACAGCAACTTCAAGAAGATACTGGAGCTCAAGGGGGTGCGGAAGCAAGACCAGGCGCACCTGATTGAGCTGTTTGGCATCCACCGAGAAAGCAGCAGCTCCAACGACAAGCTGGTGCAGAACTCTGCGCTCCTGACGCCGCTCATGGCGGGCTCGGGCGGCGGCGGCACGGGCATCGGGTCCGTGAACCCCACGGCGGCGTCGGCGGGCCCGCGGTTCGAGGCCGGGTCGCTGGGGGAGAAGCTGCTCAGCGCGGCGCGGGATATTGGCACGAGCAGCGGCGCGGGCGGGGCGCCGAGCGGGCTGGAAAAGGCCACCATCAACGAGAACCTGCGCAACTTTGGCAAGTTCTTCAAGAAGGATTTCGGGGGCTTCGGGGCCCGGTTCGGGAAGCGGGACGGGAGCCTGGGGCCCGAGGAAGGGCAGCGTTGAGACGGGCGTCCGAGGCATAGTATTGACCACGAATAAATCATGATGAGTGACGAGTCCACCATCGTTGCCCGTTTGCTCCTCACTCGCAGTCTCTGGGCGGAGGAGGAGGACTCAGGAGGAGGAGGAGCGGCATCGGATACAAAGTCGCTTAGTCACCACGGAAGGGGCGAGATCCGATGGCGCAACAGGCCCGAGTCGCCATGCCTGCAAAGACCGACGCCGCATCCCGGCACCTGCAAAATCGCGCAAGCCGTCGAGCTGAGAAATCAACCGATTTGCAAGCTCGCCTTTTCCGCCGAGCCTCGGTCCTCCGATCCAGACTGCCCCGCAAGCCCCGCGCCAGCCACGTACGAGCCGACGAGGGGAAGAGAGAAAAAGACAGAGGCCCTCGCCCACTCGAGCCTCACAAAGTCAGAACCAAGTCCTGCTCCGTACACACGACCGTCGACGGAGCGAACGCTGAGACTTGCAGCAAAGCCGGCAGACTGTTTGCCCCGCGACTCGGGTGGACGCTGAGGTCGCGCGCTGGGCTGTCCATTGCGGCGGCGGCGACTGCGTTGCACAAGAACAGGACACGGCCGGCGGAGCTGGGCTTGAGGACGATGCACAGCAAGGTTGTTAGTAGGTCGCGACTCTTCCGGCGCGGTTCCGGCGCGCAACGAGGCTGATGGCGGCGACGTAGTCATTGGCTCGGGGCCCGCGGCCCATACCGCGGCCGTCTACCTGGCGAGGGCCGAGTTGAAGCGTGAGCCGGCCATCCTTACCCGACGAGACGGGCGCGCGCGAGGCTGACGGAGAGACGGCGTGCAGCGGTCCTGTATGAGGGCTTCATGGCCAACGGCACGGCGGCCGGGGGCCAGCTGACGACGACGACCGAGGTGGAAAACTTTCCCGGCTTTCCCAAGGGCATCATGGGCCAGGAGTTGATGGTGAGTCTCTCTCCCTCTTGCTGCCGCCCAGACGGCCGGACCGCAGCCAACACGACAGCCTCGCAGGACAACATGCGGAATCAGTCGAAGCGCTTCGGGACCGAAATCATCACCGACACGGTGGCCAAGCTGGACCTGTCGTCGCGGCCCTTCCGCTACAGCACCGAGTTCAGCCCGGACGAGACGCACACGGCCGACGCCGTCATCATCGCCACGGGCGCCTCGGCCCGCCGCCTCGGCCTCCCCGGCGAGGCCGAGTACTGGCAAAACGGCATCTCGGCCTGCGCCGTGTGCGACGGCGCCCTGCCCATCTTCCGCAACAAGCCCCTCTTCGTCATTGGCGGCGGCGACTCGGCCGCCGAGGAGGCCACCTTTCTGACAAAGTACGCCAGCCACGTCACCGTCCTCGTCCGCCGCGACGCCCTCCGCGCCAGCAAGACCATGGCCTCGCGCCTCCTGGCCAACAAGAAAGTGACGGTTCGCTTCAACTGCCAGGCCGCTGAGGTCCGCGGCGGCCCCGACGGCCTCATGACGCACGTCGTCGTCCGCGACGCCGCCGCCGCCGACAAGCTCGACGTCGTAGAGGCAAACGGCCTCTTCTACGCCGTCGGCCACGACCCGGCCACGGCCCTCGTCAAGGGCCAGGTCGCCATGGACGACGAGGGCTACATCAAGACGACCCCCGGCACCACCATAACGAGCGTCGACGGCGTCTTTGCCGCCGGCGATGTCCAGGACAAGCGCTACCGTCAGGCCATCACCAGCGCCGGTGAGTTCCCCCCCTTCTTTTCCCTTGCATACAAGGCGTCTAGGTACACCCAGCTGACCGGCTCCAATGTCGCAGGCACCGGATGCATGGCCGCCCTCGAAGCGGAGCGATACTTGACCGAGCAGGAGGAGTCTTAGATGAAGGGGGGAAAATACGGAATAGACGGAGACGGCGGCATCAAATCTAGACTTGGGATAGAGTATAAATGCAACGGCGCGCAAGGTCCTCATGCCTTGTGCGAGACGGGCATCGTACGAGCAGTTACTCATGGGACCAGCGACCAGCTGCGTGTCCGTAGCAGAGCCATGCCGATGCAAACCAGGATTGGCCCACGGAACCCCTCTGTCTTTTACCAATGTGCAATTGAGCCTATTCTGCAGAAAATGGCGTCTTTCCTTGTCCTGCGATTCCACGCAACAAGAGCCCGCCACAAAATTCGGTGTCCAATAGCTGATATATATCTTTTCTCTCACCTATGTGCAGTGACCTCTCCTCCTATTCTTTTCGCTCCATCTCAAGCACGGCCGGAGCCGTAATGGTTGTGCCCTTGAGCTTCTCCAGACCCTCGCCGCCCTGTCCATAATTCATTAGCTTCGGTCCGTGTTATGTGACAGGGGGTGTGCAACGTACGTAGCTGATGAGGGGAGACACCTCGATGCCGCCGTCTGCGATGACCGTGGCGCCGGCTTCCTGTGCCCAGCGCTTGCCTTGCTCCATAATGTCGCGCTTGCTGGTATCGGCGTCATCCTCGCCCTTGCCCCGGGCGTTCTTGAGGGGCGAGAATTCATCTTCGCGGCGCACCTCCATGCAGGCAAACTTGTCGAGGGACAGGAGGGGGAAGACGTCAAAGACAAACTGCTCGAGCTTGATGCCGTTGGGAGACTCGGGCTTGATGGTCTCGCCAGTCTTGGGGTCCACGGCGGGGATCTTCTTGTGGGCAACGTGGTGCGGCAGCTTGTGGGCCCACTGGGGGATGGACTCGAGGAAGCGGAACGAGTAGTAGTGGTTGACGATGTTTGCGGCGCGGAACTTGAGCAGGCCGGCTTGCTTGGGGTCCTGGGCCTCGGCTGTGGCCTGGTTAATCTCCGAGTACTCGACGACGTCGGGCTTGCCGTTCTTGGAGAGGATCAGGCCGACGGACTCGGTGGCGTTGCGCTTGCGGACCACCTTTGTGGCAATGTCGACGTCGAGCGCGGCCGAGAAGCCGATGAAGACGGGGTCGGCGACCTTGACGAGACAGTTGTCGACGCAGTAGGCGTGGATGTGCTGGATGCCGCGCTTGCGCATGTCGTCGAGGACGCCCGAGACGACGAGGGCCTGGTAGATGCCGCCGTTGCCGTCGGGGGCCACGGCCACCTTGGACTTGTCCTCGAGCAGGATCTTGCCCTCGTTGGAGATGCAGGGCAGGACACCCTGCTCAAAGATGCTGACGTTGGCAGAGTCGAGGCCGAAGTAGCTGTGTTCCTCAAAGAAGCTCTGCGTCGGCCCGCGGGTGGGACCGCTGGTCATGACGTACCAGGGCACGACGGCCGACGAGGCGCCAGTCTTTTTGGCGGCGAGCTCCTGGACCTTGCGGACTCGCTCGGCCTGGATCTGGAAGAGGGTCTTGTGGGAGGGCAGGCCAATATCGAAGCAGCCCTTTGGGGCCGAGCTCCCGAGGCGGGTGCCCTGGCCGCCGGCCATGAGGACGACGGCCACCTTGTTCCGGGCAATGAGGTCGAGGCCGGAGCTGTACCACTTGCTAATGTCTGCGGGGCTCGAGTCGAGGATGCTCGCCGTGGCAGAGTCGGGCAGGGGCTCGAGGGTATCGTGCGACTTGTCCGAGGCGGGGGTGCTGAGGGCGCGCTTGGAGATGTCGTTGATGTGGGCCGGGTCGAAGCTGGAGAGCTGGTCGAAGAGGAGGCCCCTCTGGGAGGAGCTCAGGGAGTCATAAAAGGTAAAGACATGATCCTGCCCGGCGTCCGAGTACTTGGCCTTGAGCTTGGACAGGGCGTCTGGCGAGGGTTCGGCGGGGCCGGCGTCGGGCTTGGAGCCGACGTGTAGCAACTGCTTGACCTTGTCCATGGTGTTTAGGGGTGTGAAGAAGAGTGGGATTCGTCGAGAGGATGAATAAGACGACGGTGATGATGAGGCAGCAGTCGCTCGCTAGATGATCATGGCAAGGAGTTGTTGATCCCGCCAAGGTCCATGCAAGATTCCAGGGGTTTTGAGGAGAGAAGGAGAGGAGGAGAGGCGGTGGGGTTGGAGGGGTTGGAGGAGGGGCAGGGCGCCGGAAATTCATACGAGCCTGAATTAGAAAGCTACCTGGGTACTTTGCCAAGTCCTCGTGTGAGCTAGGTACCTACCTACCTACCTAGGTATCTATGCGAAGTTATATAGGAGATACATATCGTTGGAATCAAGGTGCAAACACTTATTATTATTATTAGTATTATTAAGTTTATAAATTTTTAAATGATTATTATTTAAATGCCTAGGCCCATCATAACCCCAATATACTCTATTGCAACAATCGTTCCGGCGATTTCCCAGATCTGGTAACCGAGGTACATTTTGAATGCTGTCACAACTGCGTTCAATCCTAGGCCTGCAGACCTCCTCTCGGCTGTTCTGCTCTGCCGGTCGACGCATGGCCGTTGGCAGTTTAGCGCCGCAAAATTCGCAGGTTTCTCTGCCCGAAACGTTGCCTTTCTTGCATTTGGGGCAATTTATATCGTATGGAGCGGATGTTCTTTGGTTTTTATGCTTTTGATGAATTAGTGCCCTCGGTAACAAAACTTTGGAGTGGACATCACTTACTCGTTTCGTCTATCGTGGTGACCCGTCGTGGTGATCCGTGAATGAGACGTGGAACAGTAGTGGGCTATTGCCAGACTTTATACTTCTTCCGGCCAAAGATGTCAGTATATTAGAATGCGGCCCGAATACCGAGGCCTACAGGCTGGGGGTGCACTGCACGCCAGTCCATGAGTTCTGGACACCACATTGGCGGGGACAGCCCCCCTCTCCCCCTCCTGTATGGGCTTCCCCTCACGTTGAATACTCAGACGTAAAGGCCACCACTATTGGACGCGTGCACGATGTAGGTTCACGAATGCACGAACATGGACCCCAACTTGTGATCAGCAGGGATCATAGTTATAGGTGCCCTTTCGGTGTGGAGTTGCGTCAGCCGTACATACAGTACGAGAATGCAGCTCGAACCCATAACCAACAGAGATGCGGCTTGTGGCCGGCCACACGGAACGCGATGTTACTGTGTTGGTTCATAAGTGCCAACTAGGGCGCTACATGTAGTAAGTACGTGTATGCACGAATACAGTCTACCAAGCATGGACGGTCTTCTTAGCGATGGCTCGCTAACAACATACAGTAACCCTGGCTGTCCGCCAAGTACATACAAACCGAATGCCTCCGTGCAGTCGCTGGAGCGTACTGGGCCACCCCTGTCCACCACCCGCTAGAGACGGAGACCGCAATCCCGCCGCTACACCTCGGCCAGGTTGCCCGCACGCGCGTAAGACTCAGTCGATATGCAGCCTATCACTATTACATCGACCGGGGAAATTGAAGATGACCTCCGATGGAATTTTAGAGACATGGGTACCTATGTCACAATGCGGCCCCTTTTAGTCTCATCACACCTACCCATATCAAGCCTCCTCTTGCTTCGCTGGCCCCAAACTTCCGTCTGCCTCACGCTTAGCTGCTTCAAAAACATGCAGAAATTCATACATACGAGCCCGAATTAGAGAGCTACCTAGGTACATACTTTAATGTGAGCGAAGATTCCTTGAGAAAGAAAATAATGAATGATTTAAATAATGTTCGTTGCAGTTTGTATAACTATAGACCGATTCTGATTTTTGGGGGAGTCTCGTATGCTATATATACGGAGGACCATACGCACCCGCACAGTATTACATATGCCGAAGCCTTCATCATTAAGCGGTCTATCCTCGCTACTTCAGGGGCTGCCGGATCCCACCTCGTGGTATACTCGTAAACTGGTGGAAGGGAACATGCCACTACATGCAGTATGGGTAGCATACTCCAAAGCGGCAGATGAACGGTTGAGCAGATATAAATCAAAGCCTTCAAATCAGCGCATTAGACACCAGTATTACGCCCTACCCCTATTATTAGTACCGTGTCAGAACCCGTAGAAGGATTCGCGCATGATTACTGCATTGGGTAAAATATGCTAATAAAGATCAGGTTAGAATCAACCAACTTCAACCTATATACTAGGTCTCCAAGTATGTGTATACACGATTAGTCAATATTAATGTTCCTGGAGAGTAATGTATGTCCCCCCAGGCCAATCAGTGCAGAACGTCAGCCAACTAGAGTAATGCCCGCCCGCCGGGTTTCGGCTTTCCATATTCGAGCCTGATCTGCAATCCACGCTTAGTTCACCTTCATGTTACGCGAGACTACGGACGTACGTAGGATCTCGGCATTGTCCATTCCCGCCGACTGGAGTCTGTATGAGAACATGGAGTGGCAACCGCGACTCGGTGTCCGACGATGCACCTGATTGGGCAACTTGTTCCGTCATTGCGTCCATGCGCGTTCTATGACATCTGTATGTACGCTTAATCTGCATAAACGCATGCTTATACCGCCTCCCGAGGATTTAAGCGTCGAGTGAGTTTGGTCTGCCCGCTTAAGCCCCTCGGCCTATATTTTTTGTTTGAGCCTACTCGTACCTCGAGCGAAAATGCCAAGTCGTGCAACGGCTCCTCTTGCCCGAAAGATGGAATGAAGCCGAGGAGGTTGACGTCGTCGTTGGGGAGCGACGCGCAGTTGCCGGCCGACTGCGCCGTCTGCCCGGAAATGGTTCCGAAAGGCGACCTTGTTCAATTCGTCCCACATGTTGAGCGGAAAACACGCGGCCCATGCGATAGTAGCTCCCCCACCTAGGGCGCCGACTGCTTGGTTCTTCTTGTTCTTCCAATTCTTCTTTGCCTGAAAATGCCCAAGTCCGTGGCCGAGGCTGAATGTCCCGTAAAGATAATCGCGGAGTTGTTCCTCAGAATGGATCCGCTCTATATTCTGACCAACGGCTTGTAGAAACCTCGAAAGTTGGGTAGAACCGGTGTAAGCGAAATCACGATTTTTGGTAGGGACTTTGTTAGTTACACTACCGAAAGGGGTCGTGAAAGGTCCTGAAAGACTGCTTAGGCCGGACCTGGTTCTACGACGGCATAATTTACTCGACGTGACAAATTAAAGCCGCACCTTTTTGATTTCGATAGAGAGGAGAGAAGCGAGTCAGAAATGTCGGCTATCCCCCCATGCCTAACTGAGACACGTTAGGGATAGCCGACCTCTCCACTGGATATGTTTCCTAGTAAGCTAAAGAAAGGTGGATTGCTATGCATTATTCTCGTAAAAGCTTGTCTGGGAGCCATTCGATTCATAAGCACCCGTGGATCTATATGAGAAGACAGAGGACTATGTACGAAGGTCGGATGGATCGGGTTGGATCAAGTACGGCTCGTCGAGGATAAACGGCTCAACCTTCGCACACATAAACTACATCTCGCATCGGAGGCAAACACTCGTCATCTTCTTCCCATTACTCTCATTCCCCTAACATGAAGCTCAGAACCTGCATCGCATTTGCCCCTACCGAGGGCCTGGCCCTGTCAGCACCCTCTCAGAGTCCCTCGCCAAGTGAACTCGCATCGAGGGCGAGTCAGCCCAACGGCATGGAAGCCACTTCCATTCACGAAGAATATCTCAGAGCACGTCAGGACGAGATCTGGCACTGAAAGGTGTGGTGCAGCCGCTGCATGGTTGACCCGAGCGTTTCCTTGTTTCGACGGCACGCACACACGACTTTTACCCGCCAATTCGGGGTCTTGGCCGACTTGGACTTGAGGGCAGACGCCTCTTGGCGGGAGTGGCAGCATCCGAGCAAGCTCCGCCTCGGCCCAGCCCGTTTCCTTTGCATTAGCGTCAGCCCAGTGATGTGAGACGGCTGAAGCCACTAAAGTGAGTGATGTTGCTCGTGGATTCACTAGTTTGTCGATACATTTCCGGCCATTGTTCCGCCGGACCATCACTAGTCCAGCTGAACCAGTAAGCAGGGAAAAGCAAATGCCCTAGAGCTCAATAGTAAGTGGCAGGAGATGTACGTCCAGGCTACTTTCTGTCTTGGTGCCATGACCTACCTGATTGCCTTCTTTGCTGTACGGGCAAGGCACTCTGCACCGTGTACGGCTAGTGCTTCTTTCCTTCAAAGACATGCATCGTCATGGCTTTTGCCGCTGACGCAAGCTCACGTCATTCCATGATTGCACTTGAGGGAGAAGCAATACGTCCCGATGTCTTAGGACGGCCTCGATCCGTCTATAAATGTAGCATGTCCATCTCCGAATTCTATCACCCTCCACACCAAACGGCTTCGAGCAACCTCCTGAATACTTGATCCGAAAAGCCATTACTCCCTGACAATGCTCGTCACGCAATTCGTTGTCGCTGCCTTCTTGGCATTGGGCTCAGTCACTGCCTTGCCCCAGGTCAACCCAGACGCCGCCGTCCAACCCAGGGCCGTTGAAGGCACTGAGGGAGATTTGGCTGCCCGAGCCGACGCGCGCCACCGCGACTGTCCCAAGCACTATCACCGACACAACCGCCAGTGCTGCCGCCTCCACCACATCCGCCGCCGCTACTACGACTGCCACCCTTGGTAGATTCCGGAATGCGGAAATTGGACTTCTCGACAATGGTGCATGACGAGTGATGAAGGAGAACATATTCTACCACCAGACAGGCTTATTGCATTAGCAGGGAAACGTCAAGGGGTCGCTGACATGTTGAGAAAGGGCGGGTCGAAATGGTGTGGGAGAGGATGCTCATTCAAGTAAAGGGTTATAGTAGTCTCTGTTCAAAAGCATTCAGACAACTGCGCCGACATTGACCAGCCTACATCCATTCATGACCTCCTGAAACGGAACTTGGACATCTTTACCTGTTCAAGTGACCATGTTCTCCGCCTTGGCCCGTTGCCGACGTCGTAAGAACCAGATGCCAACTCCAACTACCAGTAGGGCAACAATGGCCGAGCCGATGGACAACAGCTGACCGTCGTAGGTTGGTGGCGAGCATCGGGTATTATACCTCTCGTTCATAAGAGTAGAACGAGCCTCGGCATCGGTACCTAAATCATCCTGGAACGGCCAGATGTCGAGCTACGATACCAAGGCCAAACGACATCAGCTTGGCGCGTCACTCACGCCCGCAAGCCTTCAAACTCGGGGCCTGCTGAAACTGGCGCCTAGATTTCAATGGCAGGACTTGAACAACGACACCAAATATCCATCCTTTTCCCTCTACGACCTTGATTCCAATACAATGGACCGGATTCGCTGCAGCAACAGTTCTCGTTGCAAGATGAAGGATGAAGAAGCTAAGCGCTGGGCAAAGAGCTATTCCCTCGACCTTGCGAGCTACAGCTTTATTTATCAGCGACGCGATAGACGAATTGCTCTAGGCGTAAAAGGGGAAAATAATGAACATGGTGCAAAGTAGAGATAAAAATAAAGAGCCGACGCTGCTCAGTAAGCTGTTGGCCAGTATGGGCACCGCCGTTAGTAGGTCACCTGAAGGATTAAGGGAGGGCCACTAGAAGGATCATGATGAGGCCATGTATTGGGGACCTATAATGACCTCACGTTTAGGGCCAATTTATTGCCTATGGAAGTCACCTGAGGGTCCCTCTAACCACGGCATAGGTAGGGTCCTGGGGCCGATTCTCTATGCCTTCTTGTGCAGCCCCTACCCTCTGAGTACCAGCGTAACACATTTACTAGGACCTTCAATGCACTGCGCCCACATAATGCAACACCTACCCTTTTGTCACACTTATCTGGGTGCTTGCATTTGGTGTGTTTAAAAATTGCTCTGCCCGCCTATTCAAGAGCTGGTGCTGCCCGGGCCTTAAGTAGGTGCTGAAGCCAGCTGTAGAAACTTTCCCATATATAAAACAGGCCTAGGAATGTTTCCCACCACCGTAAAATGACAAATGCCTTGTGTTGGCCGTTCCTAGCTACCGTTTCTTGTATGGTCTCCACACCCCTTAGTGTGGACCCCGAATAGCTGTATCAACGCCGCCGCCTTTTATTTCTATCTTGCACACACTCTGTGATGTGACACCTTCCCACCAAAGTCAGGCCACACGCATAATTGTAGGTCCTAAGGGGTGTGTTGTATACATGTACCTAGGATATGTCAAGGGTAGGGGTATCGGTTGGCGGCATTAATGAAGCTATCCGAGATCCACACAAAGGAGTGTGCGGCTATATTATAAAAACGGTAGCGGAGACCTTTCTGGGCCTGTTTTGTAGGTAATAGGATTTCCACAACCAGCATCGATACTTACTTAAGGCCCGGGTAGCACCCCCTCTTGGATTAGGAGGGCAGAGCAATTGACACACACTAAGTCTCCGGAGTTCGAGGTCCGTTTCACGGCTAGCGGCGCTTTCAAATCAGCCATATTTGTCAGGCCCCCTTTTGCAAGCCATGATTATCAAGCATGTCGAGATGGTCAAGTATAAGACTGAGCCCCGATCACAGCGCCTAAGACGATCCATTCGGTGATACAACGCTCTGATATTGTTGCTGGACGCACGCTTTACCGTCCCACCCAAAACCGTACCTGCTCTACAACTCCACCAATCACCCCCCATACTCCACAATGTCGTCGGCCATTCCCAAAGGCGCCCTGGTCCTCGTCACAGGCGCCACAGGCTATGTTGGGTCCTGGATCACACATGAATTCGTCAAGCAAGGCTATCGCGTTCGAGTCGCTGCTCGCAACGAAACCAAGGCGAACCTTCTCAAAGACATAGTCGAGAAGAAATACGGGCCTGGCAAGGTTGAGATCTCGCTGGTCTCTGACATGGCGGATCCAGGAGCTTATGACGAAGCTATCAAAGGCAAGTCGGCTTGAGCTTGCGTCCAGTTCTGATGCGTGGCTGACAGAACCCCCAGGCGTGGCAGCAGTTAACCACGTCGCTAGCGATGTTGGTTTCAGCGCCGACGCAAAAGCTGTCGTCGGGAGCGTCGTAACCGCGACGCAGAGCATCCTCCGGCTCGCTGCAAAGGAAGCCAGCGTTAAGCGCTTTGTCCTCACCTCGTCCCTGGTCGCCATGTCTCAATATGTCCCGGGCGAGGACTTGACCTTTAGCCCCCAAGTATGGAACGACTCGGCTGCCGAGGGGGTCTGGAAAGCCGACCCGTCTGACCCCAGCACGCCGTTTCTGGTCTACGCGGCGAGCAAAACAATAGGCGAAAAGACGCTCTGGGAGTTTATGGAGCGGGAGAAGCCCGGTTTCGTGGCCAACGCTGTCCTGCCAGCCCTCACCTTCGGACCCGCGCTCCACGAGCAGTTTCGCAGCAGTAGCCATGCTTTTCTGCGCGGAGTCTTCAATGGCGATGAGAGCAGTGTCATGCTCATGTCGGGGCCAATGGCGCAGCAGTGGTGGGTCAACGTCGAGGACGTTGCACGGTTGCATGTTGGGGCGACGGTGTTTGAAGATGTCAACGGTAAGAGGCTGTTGGGGCTCACGGAGAAGTACGACATAAACCAGCTTTTGGATACGATGCGCGAGATTGATCCTCGGAGAAAGCTCATGGACAAGGTTGATTTGAAGAATGATCTGTCCAAGGCCGAGACCGGGGAGTCGGTCCAGGTTCTCAAGAGACTCGGGAGAGACGGGTGGGCAAGCTATGCTGAGACTGTACTGGTAAACTTGCAGTAGAGCAAGGCGACTAGTGTATATTCCTTGAGGCCCGAATACCATCAACAGCTTCATCTACGATGGCTGCCTGCCGTGAGTAGGTATTAAGGAGGGTAGCAGTCAACTGATCGTACAGTCCTCGTGCTTTGCTTAAGTGGTAGGCTCAGCAGCAGGAGGCTAATCTCCATAGCAGACCAGTCATGCTCAGCCGTAAGCTTGTTCATAAACCTTGGCGACGAAGCTGACGAGACCCTATCGTGCATTGACTCTAGGCAAGATGGCCCTGGCGACGTCACGGTAGCTCTCCGTCTACTTTTCAGATCTTCTAGAAGAGAGCAACCCATGCGAGCAGGCTCCAGCCGTTGATAAATACCAGGGCTGAGCAGGGGGGTCTTGACGTCGTTGCTGCAGAGTCAATTGCGGGTCAAGGGTCCGGTGGATCACCGGTAAATCACTTACATACAGTATGTGCATACCCACCTACCATTGTCTAGCCTTTAATCCGATAACTTCGATATATGCAACCAACAGTATCTACCTTATTATCGCACTAATATACAGAGCACATCTTGGCCACCACAAGGAGAGGCAGCCTCTGGGGCAACCCCGAAAACGCAGCCCTGAATGGAGCAGCCCAAAGTCCGTCTCCTGTGGTCATTATGCGGTTCAATAAACCTCGATCCATCGACGAACCGGGATTATTCTCTTTCCCATCCAGCCGACGTCTCTGGCTCCCGTCACCACGGTCGTCGGGTTGAGAGAGTGGTGGCGGAGTGGACGGTGGCGGGAGGCGAAGGTCGATATCGCCACCTCTCGTCGTGGGCACAAGATCAGTTCTCTCCTCACTGCTCTGCACACAATCCTGGCATCGTTACATGAAACCATCACCCAAAGGACGGCGGCCGCGATGCATCGGGAGGAGAGCCTCGAGGCCCCCGCGGACCTAGCAAAGTCACCCCTTGCAACCTTCAGAGGCCGCCTCGAGCTCGACAGCTTCAAGTACAGCGCAACCGCCCAGGCGACGGCGAGTTCCCTCCCCCGTCGGAATCCACGTCGAACCGCAGCTTCATCGTCTGGCGAAGGCACGTCGGCGGCCTCTGCAGCGTCATTGCGAGCAAGCCCAGGCTCCGTTGAGAGGACGAACAAGAGGAAGCGCGTCCGTGGCCCATCTTCCCCTCACGCTGCGCATACCCCCGAACCCCCGACGACAAGGGGAGGGAAGCGGACGAAAACAGCCGGGGGCTACGCGCCGCCGTCAACGTACGCCCACTTGCCGCTGCTCCCCGACGCCGTCGCCCCCAACCTGCTCGTCCTCTTCATCGGCCTCAACCCGGGCATCCAGACAGCCCGCACCGGCCACGCCTACGCCCACCCCTCCAACCTCTTCTGGAAGCTGCTATTCTCCAGCGGCGTCACCCCACGACCCTGCCGTGCCGACGAGGACCGCCACATGCCCGCCCTCTACTCCCTCGGCCTGACCAACATTGTCGCCCGCCCCAGTCGCAACGCCGCCGAGCTTAGCAAGGCCGAGATGGACGACGGCGTGGCCTTGCTCGAGGCAAAGGCCCGCCGCTGGCGGCCCGAGGCCATGTGCGTCGTCGGTAAGGGCATCTGGGAGAGCATCTGGCGCGTCCGTCGCGGACGTCCTGTTGGCCGTGATTTCCGCTACGGCTGGCAGGATGAGGCCGACAACATGGGCGCCATTGACGGTGAGTGGCCGGGTGCCCGCGTTTTTGTTGCCACCAGCACCAGCGGCCTGGCTGCTTCGCTGTCTCCGACCGAGAAGCAGGCCATTTGGGCTCAGTTGGGTTCCTGGGTCAAGGCAAGGCGGGCCGAGAGGGAGATGCAGGCCGAAACTGACAGACGCGAAGATGACTAAATGGCTTCATGACAATGGGCTCAATCGCATTCTTTGCGACGCTCACAAACCCCGTCATCTCCGATTTATCAGAAAGACATGCCGTCTCGACCTGCCGCGCCCAAGCCGGTGTCAATTGGGCAACCCCAGATATGCTACTGTTCACGCCTCATTGGACAGTTTAGGTTGCCTATTGGTGGTGAGCAGCTTGCCCGGAGATCCCACTTGAACAGTACTATTTTAGTCAAGCAAACCGAGCGTGTTAAAGTTGCAAGCGGCATGTAGGCAGGCATCTCCGAGCGCTGTTGCGGATGCAGGTTGCAACAGCCATGTCTTGGGTATAGACGCGCTGGTAATAACCCCAAACAGGACCAGCAGCACCGCCGAGACGGCGGCTAGACCACTAAGAATTGGTGTCAGTCACGGTGTTTCGAGTGAAGAAGGTGACGTGGGCGTTGGGAACGTTCGCAGAGTGTAAAGGAGGATTTGGCCACGATAAACTGGCCATGTCGGTAGCGCAGTTTGAGAGGTTGTCGCGGGCCTAGGTGGCACTGATTAGATAGCGCATAGCCCCCTTCCGAGACTGAAGGTGGGACATCACGTGAGCCGGCCCGCCATCCCTGAGCCTATCCGACGTGTCAACGTGGTGATATCAGCCAAAGCCGCCTCGCACAACACCCGACTTCATCCTCGTCCGACCCAGCCGCCCACCATGAGCTACGGAAAGAGGGACGAGGACGCCGACCTGGGCCTAGTCAAGGTCGACCGCACCCAGGTCTTCCAAGAAGGTAAGCAGGCGGCAATGGCCCCGAGGGCTTTTGCACGGCCGAGCTAATCGGGCGACAGCGCGACTCTTCAACAGCTCCCCCATCCAACCTCGACGATGTCGCATTCTCCTGACAAAGATTGCGCTTCTTCTCTACAATGGCGAAAAGTTCCCGTCCAACGAAGCCACCACCCTCTTCTTCGGCATCTCCAAGCTGTTCCAGAACAAGGATGCCAGCCTCAGACAAATGGTCCACCTTGTCATCAAGGAGCTGGCCAACTGCGCCGAGGACATCATAATGGTCACCAGCACAATCATGAAGGACACTGGCGGCGGCAGCGACGCCATCTTCCGACCCAACGCCATCCGGGCTCTCTGCCGCATCATTGATGTGCGTCTGTGTTTGGGAGCTTTGTCTGCAGGAGGTGCTAACGCCATTGCAGGCAACAACCGTACAGTCGATTGAGCGCGTCATGAAGACTGCCATCGTGGATAAGAACCCCTCGGTGTCTTCGGCGGCACTCGTATCGTCATACCACCTCCTTCCGATAGCCAAAGACGTTGTGCGCCGGTGGCAGAGCGAGACGCAAGAGGCCGCCGCTTCTACCAAGTCGGGCGGCGGCTTCTCCCTGGGCTTTTCGTCGTCCAGCGGCCAGATGCCCATGAACAACTCCACCATGACCCAGTACCACGCAATAGGCCTGCTATATCAGATGCGCATGCACGACAGGATGGCTCTGGTCAAGATGGTCCAGCAGTTTGGGGCCGCGGGCGCCATCAAGAGCCCTGCCGCTACCCTCATGCTCGTCCGGCTCGCTTCACAACTGGCCGAGGAGGATGCCTCGCTGCGGAAACCAATGAAGCAACTGCTCGACGGGTGGCTGCGACACAAGAGCGAAATGGTCAACTTCGAGGCTGCCAAGGCCATCTGCGACATGAGGGATGTCACGGACAACGAGGTCGCCCAGGCCGTCCACGTCCTACAACTCTTCTTGAGCTCACCGAGAGCCGTAACCAAGTTTGCGGCTCTCCGGATCCTCCACCGATTTGCCTCGTTCAAGCCCAGCGCCGTTGCCGCCTGCAATCCCGACATTGAACTTCTCATCTCCAACAGCAATCGATCCATTGCTACATTTGCCATCACCACGCTGCTCAAGACTGGTAACGAGGCCAGCGTGGATCGGTTGATGAAGCAAATATCCGGCTTCATGTCGGAGATTACCGACGAGTTCAAGGTCACCATCGTCGAGGCCATCCGCACTCTCTGCCTCAAGTTCCCGAGCAAGCAGGCCGGCATGTTGACTTTCCTCAGCGGCATCCTTCGCGACGAGGGCGGCTACGACTTTAAGCGAGCCGTGGTTGAGAGCATGTTTGACCTGATCAAGTTTGTGCCGGATTCCAAGGAAGAAGCCCTCGCCCATCTTTGTGAATTCATCGAGGACTGCGAATTCACCAAGCTCGCCGTTCGCATCCTCCACCTCATCGGGCTCGAGGGGCCCAAGACGGCTCAGCCGACAAAGTACATCCGCTACATCTACAACCGAGTCGTGCTGGAGAATGCCATCGTCCGAGCTGCTGCCGTCACTGCCTTGGCCAAGTTTGGTGTTGGCCAGAAGGATCCCGACGTCAAGGCCAGCGTCAAGGTGCTTCTCACACGATGCCTGGACGACGTGGACGATGAGGTCCGCGATCGCGCCGCCTTGAACTTGAAGCTCATGGGAGAAGAGGACGATGACATGGCGCAAAATTTTGTCAAGAACGGTAGGTCGCTCTGTGCCTATTCTCCCATGCGAACCAAGGCTGACTGCATTTGCCTCAGAAAACATGTTTTCGCTTCCCGTTTTTGAGCACCAGCTAGTCATGTATGTAACGTCGGACGACAAGGCGGGCTTTGACGACCCTTTCGACATCACCAAAATTCCCGTGGTCACTCGCGAGCAGGCCGACGCCGAGGACAGGACGAAGAAGCTCACTGCGACGGCACCGACGCTCAAGGCGCCCACTGTCAGCCCGACCAAGGCGCCCGCAAGCGGAGCCGAGGCTGCAGCGTCCGCCTCGGCCCAGGCACAGCGCTACGCCGAGGAGCTAATGCAGATACCGGAGATGAACGAGTTTGGCAGCGTGCTCAAGTCATCGCCAGTCTTGGAGCTGACGGAAGCGGAGACCGAGTACGTGGTGACTGTGGTCAAGCACATCTTTAAGGAGCACATTGTTCTCCAATACGAGGTGAAGAACACCCTGCCGGATACGGTGCTGGAGAACGTCTCCATAGTTGCCACTCCCGTCGAGGAAGAAGACCTCGAAGAGGTCTTCATCATCCAAGCCGAAAGACTGGCCACAAACGAGCCGGGCAAGGTGTACGTGGCGTTCAAGAAGGTTGCTGGAGAAGGGTCGATAGCCGTGTCATCATTCTCCAACATTCTCAAATTTACGAGCAAGGAGATTGACCCGTCGACCAACGAGCCTGAGGATTCGGGCTACGACGACGAGTATGAGGTGTCCGAGTTTGACCTCACGGGCAGCGACTACATCGTCCCGACGTACGCCAGCAACTTTAACCATCTGTGGGAGCAGATCGGGGCTTCGGGCGAGCAGGCAGAGGAGACGCTGCAGCTGAGCGGGCTCAAGAGCATCGCAGGCAAGTACAACATCTGAGCACCTGAGCAAACTCGAACTAACAAGCGGGACAGATGCAACGGAACAGCTGGCCAAGACGCTGTCGCTGCAGCCACTGGACGGCACCGACGTACCGGTGAACCAGAGCACGCACACGCTCAAGCTCCTCGGCAAGACGGTCGGGGGCGGCAGGGTGGTGGCGACGGTGAGGATGGCTTACTCGTCAAGGTCGGGTGTGACGACCAAGATTACTGTGCGCAGCGAGGAGGAGAAGGTGGCGGCCTTGGTGGTTGCGTCGGTGGCATAAAAGTAGTGACGTCGGCGTTGTGGGGGTAACTTGATTGCGGGGTTTCTTCGGTTAGAAAATCCCGAGCCAGTCTTGTCGACTTGTTGGGACACGTCGTGCGGCGAGTATGTACTTTGCCGGCAGATAGGATGACTCTTGTCTGCTCCGCTGGCAATGGGGTGCATGAGAATGAGAATGAGTCGAGGTGGAGCAGCAAGTAGCGGGTTTTTGTCAATGCCAAACAAGCACACACAACTTTGTCTCCGAGCCTCGATGATGGCCTTGGGTCAAGCCGTGGACGAAGGCTTCGAGTCTGTACGCGGACCTCGAGCGTGTCGTCGAGACGGTGTTGGTTGCCCGGGGAGGGAGATTGATGGCTGAGTAGCACCCAGAGAGTACTGTACCTACCACCTAATGACCGACTACTGGGTATGTACAGAGTACAACCTACCTACCTACCTACTTACTAGGTAAGGTGGAGCGGCCACGACGATGATATCGCCTTACCTGCGATTGCCTCGATCGGGTAGGTACCGGGTCCACGGCATTGAAGACGACACAACCAGCCAACCAGCCATACATGCGTGGCTCTCTTTCCTTGTCAGTGTAGGGACGAATGGACAAACCTGTTTCTCATTCACGATCAAGTCAGAGTGGCTTTGTCGACTGCAGTTGGACGACGGCGCTGGCTTTGATGCCGGTTGTAGCCGGCGGAAGAGGATCGATCGACGGCCTCCATCTTTGTGACGAGGCCATTGTCCAACTCCCCTGTCCGTGTGTGAGAGGGAGCATTCAGACTGCACCGTCCTTTGACTTGAGCCATGAATGCACCACCGATGCAGGCGAAGGATGGAGAAACGAGAAGACGGGGCGGCGGCGCCTCTTTGGGCCGCGCCTCCCGAGGACAACAGCGCGGCGAGAGACGCCATTGACAAATGCTCACGCAGTCGAGGAGACGCCACGTGCAAAGGCGGCCGAGACAGGGCGGCCGGGTCGAGGCGGCTGCCTCGGCCTGGGCGCTCCCCCGGGAGGGTTTGCGGGGTCGCGGTTCGACTGGGCATGATGGAAGGGAACGTGCATGTGCATGTATGATGTATACTCTGTAGGCAATTCGTCAATTCGAGTCGAGTTTGGCAGAGCCTCCCCAGCCTCCTCGGGTCGCGTGTTGCGCCCCTCATGCATTCCTCGGATAGAGAAGTTTTGATGGCGCACGCCGGGACGGTGCTGGCGGTGGTGGCGAGAGGAAAGGGGCAAAAAGTAAGGGACTCTCCCAACTACCACCTGTACTGTGGAAAAGGGAGCTCTGGAAGATGATGATGGTGTCTAGCTAGCTAGGAAGGAATGTGTGTGCGAAGGGGTGCCCTTATATATGTGTGGCTGACCCCTACAAATGAGGGCTAGGGCTACGCCTAGGGCTCTCGCAGTGAAATAGGTATAGGGCCTTAGCGTATATACTCCTTATATTTATAACACCTCCCCTTAGCTATATATAAGGCGCATATATATATAAAGCCTTACGATATAGCCTCTCTCTTATATATTATACTTATTTTAGTGTTTTTTAATCCTAACTAATTATAACTAGCTATTCCGCTTATATAACGCCTTATTTATATATAGAGCCTTTTAAAGGTTTATTTAGCCGCCTTTTTTATTTTTAGCTACCGGACGAATTAATCGTGTTTTTCTCTTAAGAGGCCTTTTATAAAGCTATTTACGATTATCTTATTAGTCTATACTTATACTAATTAAAAAAAGCCTTTATTAGTGCGGTAGATAATCTATTTATAACGGATATCGATATACTTAGTCTTAGCTAGGTTATTTTTATTTAGCACTATAAGCCTTGCGTTTTAGCTATCTATAAAGATTATAAATAGACTTAGCTATAGCTAGCTTAGCTTTATTAATAGCTAATATTGCTATATCGCCGCTATGCTTATAGGCATAAGGTTTATAAACTCTACCTTTATTAATAAAGTCGCTATAATCGTTTGCTTTTTACTCTTTTAAAAGATAGGCCTATCGCTAAGGAATATAACGTAGCTTGCTATAAAGCAATAAGTGCTTTAATTATTAGTAAACGAGGTATTTATATATACTTAGAGCTTAAAGTCCTTAATTAAGTATTTCCCCTTTATTATAACTTTATAGTTTAAGGTGCCCTTAATATAGCGCTATAGCGTCTTTATAATCGCTATATAGTTATATATTAAGTTATTATTAGCCTTAAAGAGCTTATTTACTATATATATAATATCCGGCCGAGTGCTTATTAATAAGTAATTAAGGCTACCGGTTTAATATAGCTACTTTATAGTGTTTATTATAAGTTCTTAACTTTTTTAGTTATAAGGAACCTTAAGTCTTGCTAGCTATAGCGCCTTTATAGCTTTAGTAACCTCTTAACCGAATTTCTTAAGGATCTTTTTAGTAAACCTTATTTAGTATATAAAAATCGTTCTTACTGCTTTATCCTATTTAAATTAAATACTAAGGAATTCTTAAGGCTCGCTAAGCTACTTAGTCTTATATAGCTTAGTTAAGATATTAGCCGCGGCCTTAATAGCTTCTTTAATCGGTACCGCTATAATAAAATTATTTATATAAATAATTATAAGTATATCGCTTACTTTATAGCAAAGGATATACTTATCTATCTTAAGGCGCTTAAAGCTATGCTCTCTTAAGTCTATGCTTACTTAATCGTACTATTACTTAAGCAAGCTTTTATAATTATATAAGGCTTTATTAAGCCTATAAACCCGGCTTATACTATCTTTAAGCCTTTAAAGCTATGTAATAAAAGCCTCCTTTTATACTTCTGTATATATATAAGCGTAAATAATGTTAAATTGTTCTTACTTTAAGTCCTTAATTATAATAATTATTACGAATAGCTTTAATAAAGCTTAGTATGCTACTACTATATAAAGCTCCTTTATAGGCCTATCCTTTAAGTTTTAGTCTCCTTAAACGACTTAATAGGCCTTTATAAAAGGTTCTTTACCTTAAACTAGCTTCTTAAAATAGACTTATTTCCCGTTAAAGACTTAAGCCCTTAGTAGTTTATATATAAAGCTTTAAGTATTCTTTTACTTTAATTTATTAATTTCCCGCCTTATTGCGGGTAGCTAGTAAGTCTTATAATTATCCCGCTTAAAGGCTTACTTTTAAGTTATCTATAAACCCTTTATAGCGGCGATTATCGCACTAAATATAAAGAGGACTAGCTAGTTACTTAAGTTATTAAATTAGTCCTTCTTTTAGTAAATTACTTTAAGGGCTATTAATACGCCTAGCTTAAATAGTGTAAAAGGTTAGAGCAGCAGCGAAATTATAGGGAAATCAGGAGATCACGTGATGTTACGTAATAGAGGAGTCGATGTTGTGTAAGGCAGGATTTTGGCTAGAATTGATTG